>CM053607.1:123135179-123163049 GCA_028646535.1 Procyon lotor | reverse complement strand
GGGCTCCCTACTTGGCGGGAAGCCTGCTTCTCCCGCTACCATTCCCTCTGCTTGTGTTCCCTCTCTCGCTGTGTTTCTCTCTGTCAAATAAATAAAATCTTTAAAAAAAATAAAATAAAATAAAATAAAATAAAAAAATAAAAAGCATCCCTTCCTCCAAGATCACACAGCCCTGCTCTAGGTACATAGCATGGCACGGAAGTGTTGGCTTGATTTCAGCCCTACCTGCCCCCACCACACACACACACACACACACACACACACACACACACACAGAGTCCTGTACAGTAAACAACCTGCACAAACGAACAGGGCAGCCCTTCCAGGGTCCCGTCTTCATTGCAAGTGTCTTAATTCTGGCTCCCCAGCTTCCTTTGGCTCAAGGTCATGTCTCTTGTCACTGTAATGGAACTGCTACTCTATCCCCTCCCTGTTAGTGCTTGCGTTTGACTTTTTTTTTTTTAAGATTTTATTTATTTGTCAGAGAGAGCGAGCACAAGCAGGGGGAGCAGCAGGCAGAGGGGAAGCAGGCTCCCCACTGAACAAGGAGCCCGATGCAGGGCTGAGTCCCAGGACCCTGGGATCATGACCTGACTTAACTGACTGAGCCACCCAGGCGTCCCTGTGTTTGATTGTTTTTTATTTTTTATTTTTTTTTTTGCAGTTTAACTTTTTTGTTGTATTCAGTTAGCCACCATACAGTGGCATCATTAGTTTTTGATGTAGTGTCAATGACTCATTAGTTGTGCATAACACCCAGTGCCTGTGTTTGATTTTGATGACCTCCCGGGCCACCCGCCATCAACTCACATCCTTACTACTCCATTTAGTGCCTCATCCTGAGCTTCACTGTGTATACCCGCATGATTTTATTACGTTATGTCCTATGTCCAAAAGTTCTCTGGATCTGGAGAAGGAAGGGGTCCTCAGGAACTAGGTTTGCCATGTGGCTAGACGGGATCACATGAGCGTTTTGACATCTACAGAATGGACATGGTACTGCCTACCCGGGGCGGGCGGGGTGGGGGTTGTGAGGAGAGAGGATCTCTGCGGAGTCTGGCCCTTAATCAGTGGGGCAGGCACCGGCTCTTTCCCCAAGCTCGCACGGAGGAGCTATGTTTAGGCAGCCTCCGCCTGTAGTCGCTGTATCTCACGGGACTTGGTGATGGTTGGAATACAGGAAGAGGTCATCTAGGGCCTGCTGCCCCGGCAGCCTGGACATTGCCAGCACATACCTGTCACCGCGGCCCCTTCTGTCCGCCGGCCTTTGCGTGGGCAGTCCCCTTCTGGATGGCCCTCTGCTCTCCGTGGGGGCTCTCGGGCCCGAGCATCCCACTGAGGAGGCCAGGAGCCTCAAGGTGACCCTAACCTGCCGGAGACATCGGTGAGTGGCCAGGCTGCGTGTGTCCCTGACCCAGCGTTGGCTCCCGCAGGTGGTGGGAGTGATGGCGTGGCTGGGGGCCCGGCCGCCACACAGCGTGATCGACTATGAAGAGCAACGGACCGTGGACCCCGAGCAGGCCAGAGGGGTGCTCAAGTGCGACATGTCGGACCTGTCCCTCATCGGCTGCCTGGGCTACAGCCTCCTGCTCATGGTCACGTGCACGGTGTACGCCATCAAAGCCCGCGGCGTGCCCGAGACCTTCAACGAGGCCAAGCCCATCGGTTTCACCATGTACACCACCTGCATCATCTGGCTGGCCTTCGTGCCCATCTTCTTTGGCACCGCCCAGTCAGCCGAAAAGGTAATCTGCCCCCCCCCCCCCCGCCCCCGTCGGTTCCACTGCCTCCTCTGTTTCCTGCCTGTCCACGGAAGGGCTCAGTGGTCCCAAGCGCTGGGCCACCCACGTGAATGACTGCTTGTTGGTTAATTCTTTCATGTACTTAGAAGCTCATTCACTCGTTTGTCAGTCTCCCTTTGCTGCTTTAGTCCCATTTTCTTCGTTCATTCGTGTGTTCATCCATGCTTCTAACCATCCATTAACCTGGTTGGGTGGTTTGTTTTTAAGATTTATTTATTTATTTTAGAGAGAGAGAGTGTGTGTGAGCAGGGGGAGGGGCAGAAAGAGGGTGGGGGAGAATCTCAAGCGGATTCCATGCTGAACGCAGAGCCCAACGTGGGGCTCGATCCCATGACCTGAGATCATGACTTGAGCTGAAACCAAGAGTCAGATGCCTACCCCGCTGAGCCACCCAGGCGCCTCTCCCTTAACTTATTTTTATTCAGTTGCTTCTTTATATACTTTATAGCCGTCAATCCATGAATCTGTCAGTCCATTTGCTTGGTCGTTATTCAGCGATTTATTTGTGTGTATAGTGGAACATGTTTATTCACCCCTGTCCTTCACCTGTTTGCCCACTTGCTCTTTCACTCAATGTGTTCACTCATTTGTACTTTCAAAAACACGTTCATCCATTCATTAACATGCTCCAGCGCTCTGTAGGCATACACACCCTTTCCCCAGATGTCACTCACTATGGATGAGCCCTTCCCTTGGTCACTTGTCCACTTGGTCCTGTGCTCTTCATCCTCCTTCCTGCCTGTGTCACAGCCACACCATGACTATCACTTCTTCATGCCGCAGGGCCTTTGCTTATATGGTTGGCCTTTCCATTCACCTGTTGAACACAGACTCCTGTGGGGAAGGGGGTGGGGCTGGGAGAGAACAGGGCTGAGTCCCCCGCGGTTCCTTCCTCCGTGACTCAGATCTACATCCAGACCACCACACTGACTGTGTCCTTGAGCCTGAGTGCGTCGGTGTCCCTCGGCATGCTCTATGTGCCCAAAACCTACGTCATCCTGTTCCACCCGGAGCAGAACGTGCAGAAGCGGAAGCGGAGCCTCAAGGCGACCTCGACAGTGGCAGCCCCACCCAAGGGCGAGGACACAGAGGCCCCCAAGTAGCGAGTGGGGGAGGAGTGGGGGTGGTTGCCCCCCCCCCCCATTCTGTTCTTTCTCTTGCTTCACGGTGGAAGATGTGAACGGTCCAGGTCTGCAGCGAACAGTCAGAAGCAGGAGGTCCTCAAACCCCACACCCACCAGGATGGGACTGGCCTCCGGAAAGACCTGGACCCACACACCACACTTCACCCCTGCTTTTTCCAGGCCTCTTGGCATCATATGTACTTGCTGCAGACCAGACTTTGTACTCATGGTGGGAAACAGCTACCAAGAGGATCCTCCTATAGGGAGGGACTGAACTTACACTCCCTGATCTGAGTTCAGAGATCGTGATGAAGCCCCTGGGCTTGGCCCAGCTTGAGAATTCTACCCAATTAACCATCAGAACATGAGGACTGGGCAGCATGCAAGAATGTGTAGATCTCACTCCGGAAATGCAGGGCTGGATTCGAGGAGGGGAAGTTTCCACAAGAGACCTGGGGTTCTGTGTTCTAGACTGAGTGATTCAGGCTTGGCACTGAGGGATCGAACCTCAGGTGAGAGAGCTCTGTGAGTAGGGATGGACCTGGGACAAAATATGGGAGCCAGCGGAGGAACTGGGATTATGGGGTTACTTGTGGTGAGGTCTTTTTCTTGGGACCTTCACTCCTGGGATCTGGGGCATGTCACACTTAGACTCTAGCTTTTTGCCTTTCCTGTGCCTATTCCCTTAAACAACCCCCAAACACTTTTGTGGTGTTAATGGTGTGAGAATAAAGTAACAGGGCGGCGGTTACCCTCTTCTGATGCCTGTGAGGGATTATGGTCAGGAGTTTCAGGTTGTGTGCGTGGTGACGATTAATTCCAAGTAGACATCTTAGGATGAATATACACACTTTCCTCTCCCAACATTTACTGAGAGGTCCCCTTTGAAAGGCAGACATGAAGCCTGGGGAGGGAGACACTTGGATTTCAGGTACATGGACATTTATTTTTGAGGGTTTGGGTTTTTTTTAAGATTTTAGGTATTTATTTGACAGAGAGAGAGAGAGTGATCCCAAGTAGGCAGAGAGGCAGGCAGAGAGAGAGGGGGAAGCAGACTCCCTGCTGAGCAGAGAGCCCAATCCCGGGCTCGATCCCAGGACCCTGAGATCATCACCTGAGCTGAAGGCAGAGGCTTTAACCCACTGAGCCACTCGGGCGCCCGGAGGGTTTTTATTTGTTGTTGTAGCAGAAAGACTTTACTTTTCCTGTGTTGCATAGATTTTGACCCTGGGACCAGGGGTTTCTGTGTTCCTTTAGTTAATAGGGCTTCTCCTCAGAGTAACATTTTTGGGGTACAGATTCTCCTTCCTCACATTGTTTGCATTCCTATGGTTTCTCCACAGTGTGAATGAGGAAGTTTTATTTATCGCTCAGCGCTTTCCAAAATTCACTATTTCATAGGGCTGCTTTCCTGTGTGGGTTTTCTGACGCGTAATGTGATGAGGTGTGTTTTCTTGCTGTGAAGGCTTTTCCACGTTAGTGCTTTGGTAGTGTTTTTCTCCTATATGAACTCGCAGAGAGTCCGTTAGCTCTGAGTTCCAAAGGAAGGTGTTCTTGTGTTTTTGTAATTGTTGTTTTTCTCTTGGTGTTTCTCCCAGGATGAATTCCCTGGTGTGCAAGAAGCGTTGACTTCTAGTTAAAAACTTTCCCTTTTTTTTTTTTTTTTTTTTTTTTTACATATTTGTGGTTTTCCCCCACTTTGAACTCTATAACTCAGAGTTTGGATGCTTTCTTAGCAGAACATTTCTTAGCACCAGGTTTAGAGGATTTCTCCCCAGTGTAAGGTTTCTGCCTTAGAGTCCCGGCTTCCTACGGAAGACTTTCACACACTCCTCACATTCGTTCATACCGGTCTCTCTGATGTGAATGCCCGACCACAAGCAGGTTCCGGTTCCTTCTGATGGGCATCTCACATTCAGGCTACTCGTAATGGTTTCCACAGCATGCGCCATTGTGTGTGTGGTGGGGAGTCCTGTAACTCAACACGTTATCATATGTAGCACACTTGTGAGGTTTCTCTCCTTTGTGAGTTCTCTACAGTATGCAAGCTTTGGACTCGCAGAAGAAGGCTTTTCTGTGATTGGTGTGTACAGAGGATCATTTGATGTTCATTGTGGGGTTGACAACGTCCTGAAGGTCTTCCCATGCTATTTACATGCAATGTTTTGTCTTCTCTGAGGTTCAATCAAGTTGAACCCCTGAATAAAGGTGTTTTGTTTTGTTCAAATTTGTGGAATTTATAAGGCACTGGTTTCTTTTATGCTGAATAAGAGCTGGGCTTGTTGGCTTTCTCACATTCATTGTGCCTGAATGATTTCTTCCCACTATGAGTCCTGGGTTCCAGTGAAAATGGGGCTCTAGATTGGAGGCTCTCCCACATTACGATCACAGTGTTTCTCTCCAGTATGAGTTCTCTAAAGCAGAGGAAGATTACATTTTGATAGAAACTTTTATTCACTGATTTGTAAAGATATCATCTGTGTCCAATGTATAGAGAGTTGCGTAAGGAGGCCCTTGCTCATATTAACTACATGCTTATATCTTTTCACTAGTGTGAATTTTTTTCTTTTTCTTTTCTTTTCTTTTTTTTTTTTTAAGATTTTATTTATTTATTTGACAAAGAGGAGAGATCACAAGTAGGCAGAGCGGCAGACAGAGAGAGAGAGGAAGCAGGCTCCCTGCGGAGCAGAGAGCCCGACACGGGCTCTATCCCAGGACCCTGAGATCATGACCCGAGCTGAAGGCAGAGGCTTTAACCCACTGAGCCACCCAGGCGCCCCTAGTGTGAGTTTTTCAACACATCTATTACACTTACTATAGCTCCATCCCATTTATTACATTTTGTGTTCTTTGGAAATTTCTCCCAAATTCATTACTTTCATTGTCTCTCAGTGACTTCTTGTTAAATAAATAGAACTTTTCCCAGAAGTTCGACTTGCATTTTCTGCTGTTTTTTTTTGTTTTTTTTTTTTTTAATGTAGTCACCAATTTTCAAGACTCCTTCTAAACTGGAATAAAGTGCGCAATTCCAACTGAGTCTTTCCACCATCATTTTGCACAATGAGACCTCTTCGGAAATACTCCACTATATTGACACCTTTTTCCCTCTAAATATGAAAAATTCCCAAGTGTAAATATTTTCCATTTCCTGGGCTTTGAGGAGGGAAGCCTGCCGCTGTGCGGACTGAGTAGTGACAGCCGTAGAAGGCTGGGGGTTTCAGAAATGATCTTTCAACCTGTGGCACAAAGGGCCGGAACCAAGATGGGGTGCAGCTCTGAACAAGGAGATGCTGAGGGGAGGCTTGGATGAGAGATAGTCAAGCATGTGGAGAGGCAGGTTTAATGAAGGGACTGGTTTTGGACACTGTGAGCCTTATCACTTCATCTGTGGATTACCGTGGTGGCTTACTAACGGGTCTCTCCTTCCTGTGTCTTCCCCTCCATCCCCCACACCAATATCAAAATCATCATTCTGGGGCACCAGTGCCCCCCACTTATGGGGTTGATGCTATGGGCCCTGCCCTCCCCTGGCACCTGTATCTGGCTGCGATTCATTCTCATATTTGCATGCAGACTCAGAAACAGAAATAGCAGGAAGGACACACGGGCCTGGCCCCACATGCTGGTCACCGATAGAATCTGGCCAATTGGAAGTATTATTGGCTTATTCTACCCGGGCTATATAACATCGAACTTCCCCATACTATCAACTTCTGAGTTATTTTTTTCCCCATCCCTGTCTGCCAGACAGAGAAATTTCTAGGGGCCACAGACTTTGTCTTGCCCTTCACACTGTAGACTTCCCTCAGTCAGCTTTCATGTCTAGAAATTGTACAGTGTCAAGGTTAAGACTTCTTGAGATCAGTGGCAGCTCTGCCACATTAGTAAGTGACCCTGGCCAAGGTGAGTAACTTCTCCCACAGTCACTGACAGCCAGTCTCCTCAATCCCTGCAGATGCCCACATCATTGACCCCATTTCCCGACATCCACCCTCCCAGTCCTACCAGTCAATGTGCATACAGACCCCACTCATTACACAACCCCCCCCCCCAGGTGACGAATCCCAAGGCCCCATCTCAGACCTCCCAAATAGCATTCCTTCCTCAGAACCGCTCTCTAGAGAAAGCTGTGCTGTATCTCCCTCATAAAAATAGGAATTCTATACAGATTGGCTGTGAAGGGTCTTGAAGGTTTTGGTTCCCATTGTTGGCCCAGGGGAGCCATGGAAGGGTTTACACAGGTGAGTGCCATGGCTGGATCTGTGGTGTGGACAAAGTGGGAGGTGGCCAGGAGGGGACCAGAAAGATTGGTGAGGAGCCGGAGGCAGTGCACCAGGGGGAACCTGATATATCCTCGCCTGTAAATTTCTATAGCCCCGTAATCCACCCCCCATCACAATGGCTGGAAATGATAAAATTAGGTAACAGCGAGTAACGCTGTACCGTGGTTGAAGTATGTTGCTGCAGTAAATTAGCAATTGAACCTTACATGTTTTTTAAGTTTCCATATTTTATTTCTTCCAAATTTCTTACAGTGAATTTCTTATTTACTGTAAGGAAAACTAATTGGGAAGGAACAAACTAATTAGAAAATTTCCCAGTATTTGTGTTCTGTTAAAAAAATATATTTTATTTTATTTATTCGACACAGAGAGAGAATGGGAACACAGGCAGGGTGAGTGGGAGAGGGAGAAGCAGGCTTCCCGCTGAGCAGGGAGCCCCTCGTGGGGCTCAATCCCAGGACCCTGGGATCATGACCTGAGCCAAAGGCAGATGCTTAACGACTGAGCCACACAGGCGCCCCAGTGCTCTGGTAAAATCTCTTCATCATTAGCAACCACCTGTAGCTTAAAAGTTTGAAGCACAAAACCTGACCCCTGGCAATAGCTTGTGTTCCGAGTGCCAGCCAAGCTCACTGCAGTGGCTGGTCGGGCTGTGGTCCTGCCTCTTCCTGTGGAACCTCTTCTTGCCAACCCAAGTCCTAACTCTGGGCTCCACCCAAACTTTTTTTTTTTTTTTCCACCCACACTTTTTAATGGCACTTAACCAGCCCCTACTAGTTCCTCCCTTATGTATCCATACCTCTTTCTCTGTCTCACTGAACTGTACTTTGTGTCTGTTGTTAATTCTAGTGAAGCCCGATAAAACCACACAATCTACAGCTGGGCCTCACACTCTTTCGTGGTCCCCCATCTGTGTAAATACGTATCCCACAAACTGCAATTATTTTGCTCATTATTTGTGTTTCATTTTGCAATGCCTGTGTTCTGTATTCAAGTCCCAAGAAAGCAGCACTTAGATGCGTGCACACCCTCTGCGTACGCACCAGGCTTGGTTATTGCTGTTTCTCTAGCGATTAGCTTTGGCTTCTGCTTATGTATGTGTCTGTACTTTAAGATTTTATTTATTTGAGAGAGAGCGAGCTCAGGAGCAGGGTGAGGGGCTGAGGGAAAAGCAGACTCCCTGCTGAGCGGGGAGCCCAATGCAGGACTCGATCCCAGGACTCCAGGATCGTGACCTGAGCCCAAGGCAGACCCTTAACTGACTGACCCACCCCGGTGTCCCACCTTTCTGCTTTTGCCAAACCTCAAGAAGGGCACTATAGTAATTATTTTCATTTGGCCTGTGTCCAGGACCTGCTGTGGTTATCAGGCTGTGTCCGCAAGATGTCCCAGGGCTGACGGTTGTTGGCAAACCCACAGTTCTTGTACTTTCAGGCTAAAGAAGCACCCGAACCCTTTCCACCTTGCCAACCCAAGGCCCAGGAAAGGTCTTTTCGTGGAGGATGTGGCTATGGAAAACCATGCCTGCAACACGGTCGCAAGCCCGTCCATAGCCACATCCGCCCCACTCCCAATGTCTGCAACCAAGCGGTCCTCCAGGGTGACCTAGAATGTGTCCGTGAAGGAGGGGGCCGAGTGCAGCAGAGTGAGTGCCTGGGTCATGTCCTCAGACCATGCATGTTACCAGCTGTGCAACCTCTGAAATGCTTTTAAACCTCTCTGTTCAACTTTCAAGTGGGGATGGGACAGTCTCACAGAATTGTGAGGATTAAATGAGTTATTATGTGCAGAGTGCTTACAACAGTCCTCGGCCTGAGGGACGTCCTCAAATGTTAACTGCTGTCCCCGGTGACTGGGGATCCCACACTTTTCTATTCCACAGCCGCAACTATGGTTTCTGCGGCCACGTAGGTTTGGCTGCTCATTCTGGGCAGGACCAGACCGGCCGTATAAAGATAAAAGTATCACTTGGAAGTACTGCTTTTGGCCACATCTTAAGAGATAACACAAATGCAGCTTGTACCTCTTAGAACACTGTGTACTCTTCTCATTTATTTTCAGAAAGACACACTTGTGGATCATTCTGTGGCGACACTTTTTAAGAACAGTGATGAGCCGTAGACGGGGTGACACACAGGCTGAGGAGGAACACGCCCGAGCGGCCAGATCCTGGCACTGGCAGAGAATGGTCATTAGCGCAGCTGGAAGTTCATGAGTGATGGGAAACAATCAAACCTTGTATTTTCTTCTTCCCTTCACAAACATACGAAAATACTAAAAGTAAAAATATTACCAAAAATATAGTTAGCAGGAGTTGGGGTGGGGCCCGAAGCTGGGACCCCTCCCACCGCAGGCGGGAGGGTTTTATTCGTCCACAGGGCCTTGCTGGCTAATCCAGTAAAGGGCGGGGGAGGGCCAAGTGCAAAGGGAGGAGGAGCCAGACAGCCGGAAGCTATGCACTTGGACTAAATTCACATTCAAGGGGAGTAAGTTGTTTTCTCAGCCAAAGATGCGTGCAGTGTAGGGCTGTTTTGTCCCAAGACTCTGAGGCTCAGGCACTGTAACTGGGAAGCCCCAGTCTGCGGGGGGTCAAGGTGCCCTTCTAAAAGCCATTGCTGAATGTGGAGGAGGGCAGCGTCTTGGGCAGACACTGCCGGCAGAGCGAGGCAAGCTCAGGTGACAAGGGAGAACCCGGGCACCCAATCTGTCAGCTGGAGATGGGAAGACCTGACAAGAGAGCACTGGAGGAATTCGAAAGGGGAAACTGACTTTTCCCCCCAGAGTCGGCAGTTTCAGGGGGTGTTCACGGGAGCCCACGGCCAATGACGATTTTTAACCAAGTTTACGGTGCTAATCCTCTTCCCAAACCCTCCCCCTGGGCAGAGCGGCCCTGGCGCCGCCCCTGGGTTTGCGCGCTGGGCGACTCCACAGTAGGCCAGGAGAGCTCTGGTGTGTCGGCCGCGGGAAGTGGGGTCTGGGTCTGCTTCTCTGGCTCCTCTCGCTCTCTAGTCCCACCGGGGGGGTGCTGGGGAGACAGTCGTGGGCGCACTGGGAAGCCCGAGCACTGACGGGGCAGGGAGCAGTCCTAGACTGGGGGCCTTCGGGCCGCAGGAACTGGTGCAGCTGCTGGGGCTGTGCCCGGGATGAGGGAGGCTCTGGGAGGGCCGCCGGCCTCGGCTCAGCTCTGGCTCGACCGCAGGCCCAGGACCCGTGGCGGCAGCTCTAAGACCTTGAAGTCAGCTGAGCAGCGTTCCACGGGGCTTCCAGGGAAGAGGGTGATCGTTGGGAGCAGGCGGGCCGTATGGCCGGTACCGAAGGCAGGGATCTATAGCAGCGAGCAGGTTTTCAGGTTTCTCGTGGAATCTGGGGTCGCCAGCCCTGTAGGGCTGCAGATGCACATTTGGGGGCCCAGCGTACAAAGAGCTCCAAGTCACCCCTCGAAATGCTGCTTCACCTGCAGCTTCCTAGGGGAGAAAGCGTGGGCTGCCGCCGACCCCCTCACAGGAGATGCCTGCCCACACGGACGGCCTTTATTCGACGGGAGCTGAATTTAGAGAACCTGGGCTCTAGGGCGGCTGGAAGCTTCCAAGTCTTTGTTCAGCCTGGAGTCTGCTGGTTGTACCAGGAAATAGACTGTCCTCTTCCGTAACGTGGAGTCGACGTGCAGCATTTGTGGGGTCAGTGGGCTGCCTGACTTCATGAAGAGCACCTCCCCGGACCGAGAACTTGCCCCTCTGTTTCCCAGAACAGTGGTGGACTTGCTCTTCCGTCTGCATGAGGGGGTGTGTTGTTCCAGTCTGCAGTGGTGTGGGCTCTCCATCCTTTGTGGCGGGCAAGGGGACAGGGCTACCAGGGGCTGTGCGTGCATGAAGGCACACATGTTATTTTATCTCTGTGATTTCTCCTGAGAGCAGTGAAGGACCAAAGATGGAGGAGGAACCGGAATAGAGTTCCGGTTGGAAGGAATAGAGTTATCACTAAAAGTTTTGGGAATGGACAGTGCTCCCAGTGGGAGCGTCACGATGCCGTTGACCACTTCCTGACCCATGGCATTACTCCACGGCTAGCTCACCACTGTCAGAATGGGACAGTCCTTAAATAGAACACCCAGGTGGAGGAGAGGAAATGCGCGCTTTCAAATACAGAAGCAGAAATTCAGGGCACCTGGGTGGCTCCGTCGGTAAGCGTCTGCCTTCGGCTCAGGTCAGGATCCCAGGGTTCTGGGATTGAGCCCCACATCGGGCTCCCTGCTCTGCGGGGAGCCTGCTTCTCCCTCTCCCACTCCCCCTGCTTGTGTTCCCTCTCTCGCTCTCTCTCTGTCAAATCAATAAAAATCTTAAAAAAAAAAAACAAAAACCAGAAATTCAAAGATGTTTGTCCTGTGAACACAGTCGAGACCTTCAGAAAATTAAATGGAAGAAGGGCAGGGACCAGGGTGCAGCAGTTCATATTCTGGGGGCGGAGAATCTAGCGCATTCTAGCGCAGTGGACAGAGGACTGCCAGCCAGGGGAAAGAGAGTGGGTCGGAGCCTTTGAGGCTCTAACTTGTGTCAGCTGCACGTTAGGGAATGGCAAATCACAGAAGCAGAGAGGGCCTAGAACACTGCCAGGTGTGGGGTAAGGATAGCGCAGAACAGTTGGAGGCAACGTCTACACAAAGCAAGCCCGTCCTTTAAGGTACCATCCCAGTGTCAGATTCAAGGTGAGGCCCAGAGGAACTGGGTAACTCAAGAAGTCTGATCCAGCTCTGTCTCCCAGGGGCCCCTGAGTTCTGAATGCTGAGTCCGGTTGCGATAGCCAGAATCAGACCGTGTAGGAGGCTGGATCACCACATTCCCCAAGGGCAAATGGGGTAATGATAAGTGACATGATGTCACCAGTTAGGAGGTGCTAAATCAAGAGGGACGCACCATTCAAATGAGTTGTCCCAGAAGGAGAATATGGGTGAGCAGCTAGTGGACACGTAAGTCAGGGAGATCTGAGAAGATGGTTTGAAGCGGAAGGTGGGAAACATAATTTAAGTATCTCTGCGGCCAGTGCACTTTCCTTACACTGGGAAAGTATATGTGTGTGTGTGTGGGGGGGTGAGAACAAAGGGTTCCCCTGAAAGTAAAAACCCTCTTCTATAAAAGAAGTGAGTGAAATGCTAATAGACCATTTTCTTACTTTTTTGTTCCTTTGCTTCTAGACCTGGTCTTTTACAATTTTATAATTTCTCTTAATAGTCAAAATGTCAATGCGATCATCTAATTTCTATGTTGTTAATGAAGCTTCATTTTGGTTATGATACTTGATAATTCAGACTAATTAAACATTACTGGTATTCAACTGAGGCAGTTCTGAACTAGGAGGGCGCGCCATTCTTAAATTTGGAAACCCACAGTACCGTGAAACTGGATGCTCCATAAATAAAAATTCCATCTTCACGGAAGCTTTCATGGCTATTCTCAGGAATCGATTTGCTTACATTCAATAATTAACTCAGTCTCAAAGCTCTGCCATTTAAACTATAATCCTATCACTTTTCTCCAATATGATGTCTCTGATGCTGAATGAGGTTTGCAGTCTGGTTGAAAGCCTTCCCACATTTATTACATTTATAGGGCTTCTCTCCTGTGTGAATCCTCTGATGTTGAGTAAGGTGTGTGCTTCGAATGAAGGCCTTCCCGCAGATTTTACATTTGTAAGGTTTTTCTCTGGTGTGGATTCTCTTATGTTGAGTGAGGGCTGAATGGTCGCTGAAGGCTTTCTCACATATATTACACGTGTAAGGTTTTTCTCCAGTATGAATTCTCTGATGTTGGGCTAGGGCTGATTGGTCCCTGAAGGCTTTCTCACACAAACCACATCTGTAAGGTTTCTCTCCAGTGTGAATTTTCCGATGTCGAGCGAAGGATGAATTATCCCTGAAAGCTTTCCCACATTCGCTACACTTATAAGGTTTCTCTCCAGTGTGAATTCTCTGATGTTCTGTCAGAGAAGAGTTCACCCTGAAGGCCTTTCCACATTCGTTACATTCAAAGGGCTTCTCCCCAGTGTGAATTCTTTGATGCTGAAGAAAACTTGTACTCTGATTAAAGGCTTTCCCACATTCATTACATTTATAGGGTTTCTCTCCACTATGAATATTCTGGTGTTTGGTAAGATGCGCCCTGCACACAAAGGCTTTATCACATATGTTACATTTAAAAGGCTTCTCTCCAGTGTGAATTCTATGATGGTGGGCAAGGTGTATGTTTCGGATAAAAGCTTTCCCACATAAGTTGCATTCGAAAGGCTTCTCTCCGGTGTGAATTTTCTGGTGGTAAGTGAGTGAGGAGCTCACAGAGAAGGCCTTGCCACATTCCTTACATTCATACGGTTTCTCACCAGTGTGAATTCTTTGGTGGTGGATGAGGTGTGTACTCTGGTGAAAGGCTTTGCCACATTCCCTACATTCATATCGTTTCTCTTTAATAACAGCTTTCCGATTTGCATTCAGTTTTTCAGCATGGACTTTCTGATGTTTATTAAGGGTTGAACTCTTAGTGAAGACTTTTCCACACTCACTGCACTCGAAGGCTTTTTTGCTAGATTGAAATCCCTGACTCTGATCAAAAGATGAGCTCACAGTGCAGTGCTTCCCAGGTTCACGCCCAGCCTGGGTGCTGAGCACAGAGGGGCTCTTCTGGTGAGCAAGTGCCCTCTGGCCTCCATGCTGCCAGTCCAACAGGCCATCATATTTCCAGTGACTATCTCTAGTGAATCCTTCCTTTATCTTCCACTGATCCAAGTCCTGATCAGGAATATCCGCCGTGGGAGGAGAGTTCTTACTCACAGGCATAGTCATCCAGTCTGAAAGACATCAAACATAAACATGTTTTCTCTAGTCGGGGTAAGAAGATGAGCCCGTTTATAATGCTGACAAAGAGGCTGCCGCTTTGAAGGTGTCTTGAAGGGAAGGTAGGAAAGGAAAGGGGAAGAGAGGTGAACAGAGGATGTAGAAGGAAGGGGTCGATTTAATGTCAGATGTATGAGGGACAGCTTGGGAGCTTGAGGTCAGAAGTCACATGCCTGGGTTGGGATCCTGAGTACAGTACTCATTTTCTTTTCTTTTCTCGTTTAAAGATTTTATTCATTTGACAGAGAGAGAGAGAGAGATCACAAGTAGGCAGAGAGGCAGGCAGAGAGAGAGAGAGAGAAGCAGGCTCCCTGCTGAGCAGAGCCTGATGTGGGGCTCGATCCCAGGACCCTGAGATCATGACCTGAGCCGAAGGCAGAGGCCTTAACCCACTGAGCCACCCAGGTGCCCCCAGTAGTCATTTTCTTTGTGATTACAGAGAAGTTACCTGACTTTCTAAACCTCAAAAAGCCTACACAGCCCCTACTATGCTAATAGATAAGAAAAAAATGTACCTTGTCTATTTGGTATGGTGTTTAAAATAACCTAGATGCGGCCTAAAGAAACAAGGGAAACTCGAGGTCATCACTTGGTAGAGAAGTCATTCAACTCTCATAACCACTAAAAGCAACATTTTTAGGTTTTATAGACTCATTCAGATGGTCAATAAAAAAGCCATCTTTAAAAAATTAAATAAATAAATAAAAAATAAAATAAAAATAAAAATATTTTAAATATTTATTTATTTAAATATATATTTATTCATATTAATACTTATATATAATATATAAGTATATATACTTATATATTAATAAATACTTATTTATATAAATATAACTAATTTTATAAATAAATATTTTAAATAAAAATAAAAAAATTAAAAAGGTTGTGTAAAACACTCATATCTGCTAATAAAATTAAGACCTCCTACTACTGGTGAGGAAGTAAAGTCTTTAAATCTATATGAATAATGTAACATCTTCCTGGGGAAAATGTACCATAAGGATGTGTATGTGATGGAAAATTAGGAACAAAGCGGTAAATCTGCCTGTACATACCCAGTACACCTTAGAGGGTGAGGCCCTGACTGGGGAAGACCGTATACTAGTCTGAGACTCCGCTACTGGGATACGAGCTGTGGTCCCTTGCGTTAGCTGACAGAATCGTTTCTCTCCCCACAGATTCTGCACTTACTCAACAGTCGTCTCCCTTGGTTTCCTGGTACAGGCATACCTAAGAGAGACTGCAGGTTCGCTTCCCGATTGCTGCAATATGGCGAATGGCGCCAGAAAGTGAGTCAAGTGAATTTGTTGGTTTCCCGGTGCATGTAAAAGTTATGCTTATACTGTACTGTAGTCTATTCAGTAGCACGGCATTATTTCCAGAAAAACACTCTATATACCACGATTAAAAAGTACTTTATTGCTAAAAAATGCTAACGAGCACCGGAGCTTTCAGCCAAATCTTGCCTCAGCATCAATGGTTGCTGAATGGCGGCTGCTGAAGGCTGGGGTGGCTGAGGCAATTTCTTAAAATAAGACAACAGTGAAGTCTGCTGCTTCAATGGACTCCTGCCTTTCAGGAATGATTTCTCTATAGCACGAGGTGCTATTTGAT
Organism: Procyon lotor; assembly: GCA_028646535.1. Lineage (NCBI taxonomy): Eukaryota > Metazoa > Chordata > Mammalia > Carnivora > Procyonidae > Procyon > Procyon lotor. The sequence continues at coordinate 123,147,343 of CM053607.1, read as the reverse complement.
AGCATTTTACCCAGAGTAAAACTTCTTTTAAAATTGGAGTCAATCTCTCAAACCCTGTCTCAGCTTTATCAACTAACTTTATGCCATATTCTACATATCCTGTGTTGTCAAGTCAGTAACCTTCCCGGCATCCTCTTCAGTAAATTCCGTGCCAAGAAACTACTCTGTGCTCATTTGTAAGAAGCAACTCCTCGTCTGTTCAAGTTGTCCCATGAACTTACAGCAATTCAGTCCCATCTTTAGGCCCCACTTCTAATCCTAGTTCTCTTGCTCTTTCTACCGCATCTGGCGTGACTTCCTCCACTGAAGTCTTGCACCCCTCCAAGTCATCCGTCACCCTTGGAATCAACTTCCAAACTCCTACCAATAATTGATTTTTGGGACCTCCGACTATAAATCATGAATGTTCTTAATGATATCTAGAATAGTGACTCCTCTGCAGAGGTTTTCAATTTTTATTGCAAGAATTGCCAAAGTGTGATGCAGAGACATGAAGTGAGCCAACACTATGGGAAAAATGGCACCAACAGATTTGCTTGACACAGGGTTGCCACAGACCTTCAATTTGTAAGAAATGCGTTATCTGCACAGTGCAACAGAATAAGGCGTGTCTGTATTAACAAGCAGAGTTCTGGACTGCATACTAGTTTTTCCTATGTATTTGTGAATATATGCCTTTTATGTTAAGCCGATCTAAGACTTTGTACTAAGACGTGAAATGATAAGAGCTAGATACTACTTTGCAATGCTGTAAAGATTCCTGAAAAGAACAAGCCTCCTCATCACTTCTTTTCCTACACACTCCGGAAAATCTACAAAGAGCTATAATCAACAAAAGCAAAGTAAACGAAGCCCTTTACTTCTCTGGAAAAGAAAGTTAAACAGGTGCCTTTTAAAGCTAAAATCCTGGTGAGCTCAGAATAATGTTGCTCACAACAAAAACAGTCAGTTGAATGCCAGGATTGCCCAATCTTAACACCTTAATTAAGGGCTGACTTTCACTTCTGGACCTGATAAAGTAGGGTGTGGCAGACATTCCTGCAGAAAACAACTGGAAAATCTTAATTGATAAATAAAAATTCTGTCTAAAGGCATCAGATGTCACTCAAGGCCAACCTGATGGTTTAATATTTTGGAGAAAAAGGAAATACAGAAAGGTAATCCCAGTACTCACGGGTTTTTTTTCCTTATAGAATTTGCTAAATTCTAAAATTTCTTGGGGGCAAGAAACCAAAGCTAAGCAGCATTTCAAAATTTTCTAACCTTAAAATATGGAGCCCAAAACTGAGATCAGGATCTTCCAGAGAAGAGGATAGTGGTCCCAGTAAACATGTAAAGCTCTCAGTAGGCACTCCCGGAGGGCTACAACCTAGTAGCAAGGGCAAATGAGACAGGCAAAGCTTTATAAACACCACAACCCAATCTAACATGTCCCTGGTTGGATTAAGGTGGTACCTACCCTTACACTCATTATCTGCCAGAAGACAAGGCAAATCTCTGGAGGAATATAGCATCACCCAGGGCCTCTTCACTTCTTCAAATACAATATCAAAAATTCAATCAAAATGTACTGCACTACTAAGAAAGTCAAGAGAAAAAAAACAGATGATACGCAAAGACCTACAAGACTCAGATACCAAAGTTATCAGACCTAGATTTTGAGATAAATGTGATTAATATGTTCAATAAAACACATAAGAGTAAGAATTTCAGTAGGAGACTGGAACCAATGAATCAAATGAAAATTCTAGAAAAGAATATAATAATTGAAATTAAGAACCGAACAGATAGATTTAATAGTATATTGGACATAGCAGAAGGGAGCAGTAATGCACTGGAAAAATACATAAGCAGAAAACATCTATGGTAAAAGTTGCTGAAAAAAAAAGGAAACATACAAGTCATGATGAAGAGACTGAACATATGTGTGACGAGTTCTGGAATGGGAGAAGGAAGCAAATGGGACAAAAATACTATTTGAAACAACACAGAGGCTGAAAAATGAATTTGAGAAGCACTAGAAATTCCAAGCAGGATATATTAAAAGAAAACCCACCTAAGCACAAAACTACTGAAAACCTAAGTTTAATCTTGACAATTGCTTGAGAGGAAAACAAATACATTACTTTTAAAGAAGAAAAAAAATAAGACTGACAGCCATGTTTTCAACAAAAACAATGGAAGTCAGATGACAACGAACCAACATCAAGAAGTATTGAAAGAACATAATTGCCAAACAGAAATCAACAGAAAGAAAATATCCTTTAAAAGTGAATATGAAATGGGTATTTCTATACAAATAAAAACAGAGACTGTGACACCAGCAGACCCACATTAAAAATAAAAGACAACCAGTAACAAGCATGTTCTAGGCATAACAAAATCCCAGTGGAAACATGGAAATGTAGGAAGGAATGCAAAGCAATAGGAAAAGTAAATATGCGAATACATGTAAGTATTATTGCACACAATAACTATGTCTTGAGAGGTTGAAAATATATATGTAATTAAATACACACAGCAAAAATAACATGAAAGGTGGGGAAAATGGAGTTCCTAATTTTTTTTTTTTTAAGATTTTATTTATTTATCTGACAGAGAGATCATAAGTAGGCAGAGAGGCAGGCAGAGAGAGAGGGGGAAGCAGGCTCCCTGCTGAGCAGAGAGCCCAATGCGGGGCTCGATGACCTGAGCAAAAGGCAGAGGCGTTAACCCACTGAGCCACCCAGGCGCCCCGGGAGTTCATATTTTAAGGTACTAGCAACAAAGTCTAATAGTTAAAGAAGAATATATTAACAAGCATTAGAATGAAAATAAAGCAAGAGAAGGCAAAATGGAAGACAAAAGATAATTTAAAGTAGGTGAGTAAAACACAAAATAAATATTAAGATGATAGATATCCAGTCCCATATATATTAGTAACTGGTTTAAATATCCCATTAAAAAACTGAGATTGTAAGACTGGATTTAAAAAATCCAAATAAATGCTTATTAGAAGAGAAATACCAAGACATAGACATAGAAATATAGAAAAGAATGGAAAGGATTTAGCAAGCAAGCACTAACCACAAGAAAGCTGGTGTATATATCAGACAAATCTTACAATATTAGAAATAAACAGACTTTCAGATATTTCACATTGACAGAAGGGACAGTTCTCCAGGAACATATAACAAATCTATATTTGCCCATAAACTTCACAATGTATGAAATAGAAACTGAGAAAATTAAAAGCAAAAACAGAGAAATCTTAACAGTCCTGACAATCTGTGTTCACATACCACTCTCAATAACTCAGAAATCAAACCTTTAAAAATAGAGATGATCTCAATAATCTGATAAACAAATCTGACTCAATTAATAGACTTGAAAACAGTATACTGAACAATAACAGAGTACATATTATTAGGACATACAGAACATCTAACAAAACCGACCTTATATTGGGCTGTAAATCAATACATTTCACAGGACTAAGAACATTCAGAATATGTTCTCTGAACTCAGTGGAATTAAGCTGGAAATGAACACCAAAATATCAAAAAGATACTTAAAAAGTGCAGATATTTCTAAACTAAGCAAGACATTTCTAAATAAATAAAGATGAAAGAAAAACATCACAGCAAAAATTAGAAAATAAATGATAATAAAAATATGAAGCTACAATCATGTGTAGAAGGAAATGTATGTCTCAAGAAATTAGAAAAATAGTAAATGAAACACAAGGAAGAAATAAAAAAGACAACAAATCAATAACTTAAAAATTGATAAGACTTCTAGCAACGCTAATCAAGAACAGAAAGAAACCACACAATAATTGGGTGTGTGCCTTACTAATTACTAATGACCGCTAGTTATTAATTATCAATGATTACTAATATTACTAATTGATTGCTCATATCAATTGCTAATATCAGTAATGATAAAGATGACATCAGGACAGATTCCACAGAGACTTAAAAGATAATAACATAATAAGGAAACTTTATGCTAATAAGTTTGGGCACTTAGACAAAAGGCTCAAATTCCTAGAAAGGTACAAAAAAAGAAACAAAAAATTTGAATGGTCCTACATCTAATAAATTGAATCTGCAATTTATTTTTTAAAATTTTTATTTATTTTTTAAAAAGATTTTATTTATTTATTTGACAGAGAGAGAGATCACAAGTAGGCAGAGAGGCAGGCAGAGAGAGAGGGGGAAGCAGGCTCCCCGCTGAGCAGAGAGCCAGATGTGGGGCTCGATCCCAGGACCCTGAGATCATGACCTGAGCAGAAGGCAGAAGCCCAACCCACTGAGCCACCCAGGCACCCCATGAATTTTCATTTTAAAACCTTCTCACAGGGCTGCCTGGGGTGGCTCAGTAGGTTGGCTGGCTGACTTTTGATTTTGGCTCAGGTCATGATCTAAGGGTCCTGGGATCAAGCCCTTCGGGCTCTGTGCTCAGTGGGGAGTCTGCTTGAGGATTTTCTTTCTCTCCCTTCCCCCGCTTATGATCACGTGCTCTCACTCAGATAAATAAATCTTTAAAAAATAAAAACTTCTCACTATGAAATTTCCAGGTATAGATGGCTTCACTACTTCACTACAAAGTCACTACTGATTTTGTCTAACTATTTAAGGTAGAAATAACACTAATTTTACACAAGCTCTTTCAGAGAACTGAATTTCTAATTGGTTTTATGAAGTTAGCACAACCTGCCAGAATCTAATGAAGACAATTAAAAAAAAAAAAACAACACAGACCATTTTTTGTCATCAACACAGATGGAAAGTTCCTAAAAGAAATATTCAGCAAACCTATCAATAAGAAAAGATGAGACAACTATATAGAAAATAAAAGAAGGACTTATAGGTACTTTACAAAAGAAAATACTAGGAGCGCCTAAGTGGCGCAGTTGGTTAAGTGTCTTAAGTCTTGGTGTTGGCTCAGGTCATGATCTCAGAGTTGTGAGATCAAGCCCTGAGTCAGGCCCCACGCTAAGCATGGAGCCTGTTTGAGATCCTCTCTCCTTCTCCTTCAGCCCCTCCCACTTGTGCTCTCTCTCTCTCTCTCTCTCTACAACAAATAAGTAAGTTTTCCATAAAAAGAGGATACTAGGGGCACCTGGGTGGCTCAGTCGTTAGGCATCTGCCTTCGGCTCAGGTCATGATCCCAGGGTCCTGGGATCGAGCCCCACATCGGGCTCCCTGCTCCACGGGAAGCCTGCTTCTCCCGCTACCATTCCCTCTGCTTGTGTTCCCTCTCTCGCTGTGTTTCTCTGTCAAATAAATAAAATCTTTAAAAAAAAAAAAAAGGATACTAAAGAGATTACAAATAAAGCTGATCAATTTCATCGGTCGTAAGTTGAGATAGAGTCAGATACTCCATAAACCCTCTAGAGTGGTGGAAAACAAGTTAAACGGTAATAGTAGCTCTATATGAGAATAGGAACCCTCACATACTGCTGGTATACCCACTTTGGAAGACTACTTGGGAGTATCAACTAAAGCCTGCATACTCATGAGCACAGAAATGGACACTTATATTCTCTAACAGCCGTATGGGCACATTCAGAGCAGTACACTTCATAATAGCTCCAAGCTAGAAATGAATCAAATGTCTAGCAACAGTAGAAAGGAGAAATGTTGGAAGGTTTACAGAGTGAAATCTTGGACGTCAGTGAGAATGATCCAACGTAGCCATACATAGATGAATCTCAAACATACGGTATGCACCGAAGAGTAGATACTGTAGGATTCCACTTATACAAACTTTAAAAAAAGGCAAAACAAGACTATGGCCAGGGTAGTAGTTATCTTGGGAACAGAAAAGAAATAGAGGGGATGGGAGGTTTCTGACATGCTGGTAACATTCTATTTCTTGTTACACACGCCAATTAGACAGGATTTACACTGCAAAAATGTGTTGAGTTTTACACTTATAATTTGTGTATTTTTCTGACTATTACTATAAAACATTTTTACTTAAAAAAAAAATCCGGCAGATGGCTTTCAAGGAGGATACTGTGGCTCAATAAAAATAACCAATTGCTGGCGTTCTTTTCTGGCAGCTGCTGGAGGGTTATATCTCTATTAAAGCCATTTCTTGACTGTGATAATAAAAATCACATCATGTACATTTGAGAGAACATTTGTCTTCTGAATGTTTAGTGTTCCAGAACACTCACGTAGTCAAGAGGGGAGTCAGACACGCTGCGGTTTTCCCACACTGAAGATGAGCTGAGGTTAGGAGAGACGGGACCCCCGCCGAAGGTCAGAGTACATGGAAATGTGCTCTCCCCGGGGCCCCCAGGTCACCTCGGAGTGGGCTGGATTAAGGAGCAGTACCCCCAGCTGCACTGTCCCACGTTACAAAAAACAAAGTATGGTCTTAAACTGTGTAACTCCAAGGTTTCATGCAAGGCATGCGAGTGGAATGATCCAAGCCCCCTTTACAAAGTACTCGACAGGTTACCCTCAGGGAGGGGTCGGAAACTAACCCGATTTCCTTCCAAATGACCTAGAGTTTCAGGAACTGGCACCAACAGGTACACCTGGAGGTGGGGAACAGCTTATGGAGCATCGCTTTAAGGTCAGTTTACGAAGCCTGTAGGCCCCCACATCCCTTCCCCCACTCAGAGGAGCTTGGGGACTCCCCTCTCCCAACCTGGCTGAAGACCCAGCCTTTTCTCTTGGAGGGAGTAAATTGAAGGTGCTCTGGACTAAAGACACCAGGGCAGCTGGTGGTCGGAGGGCCGTGTTAAAGCCTCAAGCTCCACTTACCCATGAAGAGTTTCCAAAAAGGACCTTGATCCTCCCACAGTTTACCTGGGCAGACAATCAGAGACTACCAGATAGTGGAGGAAAGCTTCTAACAGGAAAGAGATTCCAAAATAATCAAAGAGAAAAATTCGAGAACACAGAGCTTACGAAGGGAGAAGAAAATGTGTTTAAAAAAAAAATTGAGAGGTAAACTATTTTAACCATAAAAAGTAACTACAAGTATACAAATAAAGCAATATCCAGAGGAACAAGACCGCTCGGAAATTAAAAATGATGGCAGAATTTGAAAACTCTGAGAATTCCCATCGTAAAACAATTAGAGGGGCGCCTGGGTGGCTCAGTGGGTTAAAGCCTCTGCCTTCGGCTCAGATCGTGATCTCAGGGTCCTGGGATCGAGCCCCGCATCAGACTCTCTGCTCAGCAGGGAGCCTGCTTCCCCCTCTCCCTCTGCCCGTCTCTCTGCCTACTTGTGATCTCTCTCTCTGTCAAATAAATAAAATCTTTAAAAAAAAAAAAAAAAACAAACAGAAAACCAGAGGAGGGAAAAGAGAGAGAGAAACAACTTTTTAGGCAATGGATAAATGACAAGGAAAGGTGGAGATCGCTGGAAGAAAGGAAACAGACAAGGGAAGGCCTATGGATTTAGCCCCAGACACAGTGTCCAGGTCACAGCACGGGGACCAAAACAGCCCAGGAGGCTCAGTGAATTGAAGTGACAGGGCTCGGGATTCAGGGAGGGTGAGGCAGCTAACATTTGTGCCCCACTGAAAAGAAGCTGTGGAAATGAATTTGCAGTATAATAGCTTCCCATGAGGAAAATTCCTGGCCCAGAAAACTTCACTGGGTTGACCAAGCATTTAAGGAAGAAATAACACGACTTCTATATGGATTTTCCCAAAAAATAATAGGGAGGGGGAAATGTCCAAATTCATTTTATGAGGCTAACGTTATCCTAATACCAAAAACGAAGATGTTTCGAGGAACAGATCAGACTAATCTATCATGACTACAGATGCAAAATTTTTTTTTTTTTTAAAGATTTCATTTATTTATTTGACAGAGAGAGATCACAAGTAGGCAGAGAGAGGGAAGCAGGCTCCCTGCTGACCAGAGAGCCTGATGCGGTGCTCGATCCCAGGACTCTGAGATCATGACCTGAGCTGAAGGCAGAGGCTTTAACCCACTGAGCCACCCAGGCGCCCAGATGCAAAAATTCTTAACAAAATGTTAGCCAATTTAATCCAGCAGTATTTCAAAAACCATAAATCAAAACCAAGTTGGGGTTTTCCAGGAATGCAAATCTGATCTGACATTTTAAAACCAATCAATGTAATTGATCAACCATAGCAGCATCTTCAGGATTCGGAAAAGTATTTCAGAAAAATGCCATATCCAGTCATGATAAAACTCTCCTCAGAGGTGTCAGCTTCTTCAACCTGACATCAGAAGGGCATCTACAAAATAACCCACACCTGACAGACTCAGTCGTGAAAGATCAAGTGCTTTCCCCGGGACGGGGAACAAGGAGGGATGGCCCCTCGCAGAGCAGCCGCTAAGCGAGGTGCGGAGTCCGACCCAGCACAACACGGAGCACCAGGATCCTACGTCCACTGAAAACACTGTCCCAGTTTAAACCCATAACTAGTTACACAACCCGGGATTCCTGCTTCTAGGCACGTACCTTAGTGAAAACATATGTCCGCAAAGAGCATATGAACTAAAATACATCCACACGAAGAAGCGTTGTACCGGACCGTTCATAGCAGCTTTAGCCAAAACCTGGAAATAGCCCAAATGCTCATTAACGATGACTGAACAGAGCTATCGCCATATGACAGGGCGCTAACTCAGCAACAGCAAAGAATTTCTGACAACGGCAAGGAGGAGTCTCGGATGCTGTGCCAAATGACAGAAGTCAGACACGGAAGGCTATGTGTCCATTCCTGTGAAATCCTGGCAGATTAGGGTTGCCTGGGCTACGGATGGGCGAGGGGATTCACTGCAAAGAGGTCAGAGGGAACTCTTAGGGATACCAAAAACGTCATTAGGGGCGCCTGGGTGGCTCAGTGGGTTACTTTATATGATATTTATATTAAATAAATATATTAGTAATTATATTAATATAAATATATATATTTCATATATATTATAAAAACATATATTTATAATATTGTATAAATATAAATATATTAATTATTTATAAGACTATAAAGTAATATATTTATTATATTAATATATGTTATATATTAATATATATATTTATATAATATAACCAGAAAAAAAGTCCATTAAAAAGCAAACTCTGACAAGATATAACAGAAAAAAAATAAAGACAAGTTAAGTACTATTAGAAATTCATGCTTCCATTCAACAAATACACACTGGGACCTAATGTGCTGAGGATATAAGAACAAGCAAGACTAAGTCCCTCCCGCATGGATCTAAGGGTAGAAAGGATCATTTCAATACAACACAACACAAAAAGCATGAAGATAAAGGTCATTAAGGCAAAAGACTGATATATTTTACTTCATTAAGAATTTCTGTTCGGAAAAAAGAATTTCTGTTGGTAGAGAGAAAAGAGAAGCTCTAGGGTAACACATATATTAACTGAGAAAATACTGGATTCCTGAATACATATGACTTACATGAATACATATGACTTATATGAATACATATGACTGAATACATATGAGTAAGAAAAAGATAAACTATACTAGAAAAACAGGCAAAGAATATGAACATCTAAGTCACAGAACAGGAATCAGCAACACACGAAAAGATGTTCAATTTCACCAGGAAACAAGGAAACGTAATTTAAAACCACAGGGAGATACTGTTTTGCAGGAATGGGACTGGGAAAAAAGTCTAACAGTTCCCAATTTGGGCAAGAATATAAAGTAACAAGAACTTGCATCAACTATCAGCATAATGTGGAACAACTAATTTAATCAGCAATCTGGGAAAACCTAGCAGAGTTGAAGAAGCATGTATCCTTAAACCCAGTGTTTCCACACCTACAAATACACTTAAAAGACTCCTGAAAAAGGGCCATGCATATAAGGAAATGTACATAAGAATATTCAGTCAGCATTATTCCACACAGAAAAGTCCAGAAACGACCTACAGGTCTACCAGCAACAGAATGGAAAAACTGAGGTATTGCCGTTGAGGCAGTATCAAAGGGCAGAGCTACGCATCTCAACAAGGGTTTTAAAAGTACAACCTGGGGGCGCCTGGGTGGCTCAGTGGGTTAAGGCCTCTGCCTTCGGCTCAGGTCATGATCTCAGGGTCCTGGGATCGAGCCCCACATTGGGATCTCTCCTCGAGGGAAACCTGCTTCCCCCTCTCTCTGCCTGCCTCTCTGCTTACTTGTGATCTCTCTCTCTGTCAAATAAATAAAATCTTAAAAAATAATAATAAATAAAACAAGGAAATGACCACAAGTATAGAAATAAAATTATAACCTGTAAGAGATATAAACAAAGAGCTGGATCTCTGAAAAAAATTCCCAACCAATTTAAGAGGGAAAAAGAAAAAAAAGCAGATAAAGTTGGAAATGAGGAAGAAGACACACTATTAAGTGTTAAATTTTTAGATGAATGCTATGCACAATTGTAAACAAATATATTTCATGGCTCAGCACAAGCAAACAAAGAAAAAAACCCCAAAAAACAACAACAAAGAAACCCCACCAACAGCTTAAAGCTAATTGGTAAAATGTACAATTAACGTTAGGGAAAGAAACCTCAACAGATGGGGCACCTGGGTGGCTCAGTGGGTTAAGGCCTCTGCCTTCAGCTCAGGTCATGATCTCAGGGTCCTGGGATTGAGCCCCAGGGCTCTCTGCTCGGCGGGGAGCCTGCTTCCCCTTCTCTTTGCCTACTTGTGATCTCTCTCTGTCAAATAAATAAATAAAATCTTAAAAAAAAAATAAAAGAAACCTCAACAGATTAATAAATACAGACAAACTATAAACAGCACAAATTAAGGGACCAGGTGGTTTTCTGTAGGTTTACTGAGTAAACAATTTCTAGGTGACTGAAGCTCTTTTGGAGGAGGGGAGAAAATAAATTTGAGGGTCAGGTGGGTTTCAATGCTGGCTTCACCCCAATCCTGACTTGCCAGGAAACAGCAACATTAAATCTGTCCAAATGAGTTAATCATGCGGAGGCCTGGTTTTCTGTAAGTAGGGTTCATGCGACTTGCCTCACAGGTTTTAAGGACTGAATGGGGCAATTCACATAAATTCCCTCAGAAAACACCCAGCACAGTGATGGTCCCTAGGTGCTCGAATGCCAACTCTCTTCTCCCTCCGCTTGTGCGTGGTCCCGAGAAGAGAAAACCTATCAGAAGGACTTTTTCTCCCTACAACTGAAAATAAGGATCTGTTCTAAACCAGGGGTCACTGGTGCAACCATGCAGAAATTCTAGATGGTTTTTTGAAGTCCTAGTCGGTCATTATGAAGTGAAACAGAAATAAGAAAAGAAACAGCAACTAAAAATGATCTAATGAATGCTTAAAGCATACTAATAATTAGAGACGAGAAAGCAAGAGATATTTGGAAATGACTACCATTTCTCTATAGCAGCCATTTCTGCCTAAGAAAACAAGAGAGAAGACGGTTCTATTCACAAGTAAAAACATATCTTCAATAGATAATGAGAGGAACAGCCATAAACCCTTATTGGGAAGTATAAAGTAAGACTTCTTCCCATGTCTGACAAGTGCTAACCAATGATCATCCCTCCAAAATCGGCTTAAGGTTTTGGGGTGTCCAGGCAACTCAGGAAGACGAGGTGCTGGACCTTGAGAGTCGGGAAAGACACCTGGGACCACCTGGTTTTTCGTGTCATTACCCGCACCTGACTGTCAAATTGCTTCTAGGCACAAAACTTCATCTTCATATTGCCCCCACCCAAGTGCAAGAAAGAACTCGGATGAGGTTATGCTTAGATGAAGTTCTTTGGCTTAATTCCCCCACGCTCCCCTTTTGTCAGAACCCTGCTTGTATAGTACAGAATGAAATACTAAAAATGCCTTAGCTTGGGTATAACAACACACAAATTCAGAATGCTACCAGGGTAAGTTAGAAGAGATTTTTTTTTTGGACAACAAGTTTTAGAGTGAAGACATTTAAATTCCAGAACAGATTGGGTCCTAGACATTCCAGGTGTAAATCCCTGCCTGTTTTGCGGGGTGAAAAATCAGTACCAAAAGATTTAAAAAAAAAAAATACCTCATAGCCTGCAAAATGCCGGCTCAAAGGGAAACGCCGTGATGTCTTGCATAAGGCAATACGCTGTCTTAGAATATTCAGGAGCAAAGGGAGGGGCACCCACAGGGCTGCTCCAGACAAGTAACAACCACTAAACTGTCACATTCTCTGAATCCTCAGG
>CM053607.1:123091894-123134679 GCA_028646535.1 Procyon lotor | reverse complement strand
GAAACTCCTGGCTGAAAAGCCAAGAGAGCTGGTGTGCCCTGAGAAAGAGTTAAGGAGAAGCCCAGAGAAGAAATCCAATATACACATGCATATACACATATCTCTCTATATATATACACGTATAGGAGCAATGGGGTCAGGCCTCCAACTGAGACTGGATTAAGAGAAAAGCTCTTGGTCAAGGTGTTAAAAAAAAAAAAAAAAAAAAAAAAGCCCACCCTCTCCAAACCTCTACATTCAAAATTTCTAAGGCAATTTTTGCGGTGGGGGGAACCCTGCAGCAACTCCCCACTCACCTGGGCCATGGTTGGCAGGTGCCTGACCGCCATTCCTTCTCTGATAAGCCCTTTCAGGGACTGGCAGGGCAGGACTTAGGCTAGAAACTTCTATACACCTGTTACGAGGAGAACTGGGTTAAAAGAGATCACAGGACAGCCCAGACTGAGGCTGTGAGCATTCACATCCTGGGAGTCCTCCAGTACCCCGAAGCAGTAGATTCTTGGTTCTTATTTGCTCCCAATTCTCTCTCCTCTTTCTGAGGATGGTTCTGATAGCCTCCACTGTAAAGGGCATCCCTCCCCATGGAGCCATTCCCAGCCCCACACTTTCCCCCAGCATCTGAGCCAAATCCTCCACATCGTCCCTTCTGTATCTTAAATACGTTGGCTTTTCCTTGCAGAGAGCACTATTCAGCCCTAGATCTCAGGCTTTCTACCCACCCTCTGGCCTAAACCATTAAATTACCCTGACGGGTCTCAACAGAAGTTTCTCCCCTGCCTGGAAGGGGAGCGGAGAAGTGGGGAAGGATGGTCTTTCTCCTCCAAAGGCAGGCTAAGAGGGCTGGATCTTCACTGTCAGGGTCTCTCGGGCCAAGCCCTGCTCTGACCTCAGGCCTCTCCCCCCTCAGGGGCCCAGTCTGGGTGACAAAGAGCCAGAGGTGGGAGAGGCAGTGCATTTGTGTGGCTGGGAATCTCATTCATAAAACCCACCCTCCGGCCTCCTGCTGGTCCCCGCGGATGCTGCGGCTGCCCAGGCCTCGACGAGGTCCGCGGACAGGGCTCGGGCACAGCCCAGAGCATCCGCCCCTGGAGCGTCCGCCGGCTCCCGGAGTTGGCTGGCTCCTCCGAGACACACGCAGAGGCCCGGACCGCATCCTCCTCCACATGCGCTCGCACATTCGGACCTTAAAACCAACGGCCCGCACCTGGCCATCCTCCCCTTTCCTCTTTGGAATCAAACCTCAGCCATACGTCCCGGGAAGTTGGGGGCATCAGATCAGCGTCCTCCGGAACCGACCACGACCTGTACCGACTCGGCCTTCTTCGCCGCCGCCCTCGCCCCCCGGGCCCGACCACCCCGCGGCCGCTCCCGCTCTCCCGACACAGCTCTGGCCACCGTGCCTGGACACCAGCGGATTGCCCTTCGAGGAGCCTCTGCCCGCGGCGAGAAACCGCAACGGCCACATCGCAGGCTGAACACAATGAGCTGGAGTCGGCAGCCCGGGTCGGAACTGCGCTTGCGCGTTGCCCGGGGAGCCGCTGAGCCGAGTACCCGCGAGTCCGAGGGCTGCAGCCCTTCGGCTTCCCAGACTCCACTTCCCAGAGGGCGAAGCGGAGGCGAGCGCCTGCCCCTGCGCCTGGCGGAGAAAGTGATATCGCGCGCCTGCGCAGACAGGGTCGGGCTCTTCCACACGACGCCCCGCGGCCCTGCGTACTGAAACTACATTTCCCAGAGGCCGCGGCAGGCTCTTAGCAGTTCCCCTTAGTGCAGCTAATTCCCCCGTGCGCTAACCGGCACGTGCGGCTTTCGTTCCGTTCCAGTCAGGCTCGGCGTCCTCCTCGGTCCTGAAGTAACGCCCGGGAAAGGTAGAGACCGGCGAGAAGTTGGCGCAGGATGATGCAGGTCCGTCGCCGTGGGGAGCGGATCGGGGGCGGTCCCCGAGGACGGAGTAAGAGGTGAGAAGCTGCAAAGGGCGCGTTCCCGGCGGAGGACGCAGAGCGTTGTAGCGCTGTGGCCCGGGGGTGAGGGGGGGCGGGGCAGGGGCGCGGGGAGCGGGAGAAGCGACCTGGGGGCCGGCGGCTCGCGGGGGCGGGAAGGAGCCCGGAGGCCGGGGTGGGATTCCTTTCTGCGGGGACGGGCAGGCACGGGTGACCTGTGGAAAAATCCCACGCGGGATGTTTAGTTGCCTCTGCATACCTGTTATCGCGGAGCTCGGGGAGGGAGGGGAGGTTTTAGCTTTGTCGCTGGGGAATTTAGTAAAAAAAAAATGTGACCGGAGGTTCGTCTGGGGACTGTCGGCTGACGAAGCGGTGGCAGGGACTTCGGTCACTCGACTGCATTCTGCTTGGGGGTTTCAGGGAAGATTTCGTCCTCTTGACGCTTCGGGAGCGCGTGTGTGTCAGGCACCGCTCCTGGGGGCTGGGGAGGGAGCCGGGGAACCCGCACTTGGAGGGTGTCTGTCCGGAAACCTGTGACGGGGGCGTGGCGGGCGCGGGGCTGCTGTTGAGTCGCTTGGGGAAATGAGCGGATTGGACCCCGGCGAGGGCGGAGCCGAGTGAACACGTGGGCAAGAGCCGTCCGAGGGGAGAGGCAGCGAGGTCCCGAGGCTGCAGTGTGTGCTCGGTGAGCCCGGGGCTTTGCGAGGCCGGAGGGGCTGGAGAGGGCCCGGTGATGAGCAAGGGAGCGTGGGACGGGAGGTTTCCGGGGGACCCGGGGACCTTTGGATTCGTTCGGTGTGGTGGGGCCGACGGAGTCCGCGCGAGTGACGTGGCCCAGCACGTTTTGACAGAATCACTGGTCAGCGGCGGGGGGGGGGGGGGGAAGAGACTCTGGTGGGGCCCAGGCAATACAGGGAAACCAGGCTGTTAGAACAGCCCCGGGGACGGGGACGGACAGCCTCCCACAGTGATGCCACCTTTGTGTGTACACCGCGTTTGTTCTGAGGGTCTAGTGATGCCAAGATGCTTTTCTGGATGCCGTGCTGAGGAGTCTGGATGTTATTTTGTTTTCAGCTATATGAGGGTGATAATAATGTATTTATGGAACACTAACTATGGTGTTGGGCACTCTTATAAGTACTTTACACGGGTATCTTCTGTAATCCGAAGCTGTGCAGCTTGCACTACTAACAATGAGAATAGTGAAGCACCGAGATGTTCAGTGTTTTGCCTGAGGTTTTGTGTCTAGTAAGTGGAACCCGGAGTCCTGGCCCTGGTGATAGAAAGAGGTGCAGAGACTGTCCTCCTTACTTGTTGCCCAGAATGACTGAGAACTGACATACAAGGGCCTAAGGTGTCCAAAAACTCCTAAAAATATAGTACAATAGAGCTACACTCCATGTAGCTTCCAGCTGCTTCTTGGAAAGGTTAATATCACCAAGTTTTGAGTTACTGGATCACCTTAGGCTTCAACATGTTTCATACTTCCTCTTCCCCTTGTCCTGTGCCTGCCTTCTGACCCTTTATTTTGCTGCTGTCTTTATCATTTTCATCTACTTTCTATCCATCTCTTCTGCCTCCTCTAGAAAAATATTTGTGAAGGCAAAGGAGGAAGCTAGATGTAAGGGACAAATATTAAAGATCTAAGTTTCCGAGGATACCGGTTGTTTCATTCCCTCTTTGCTCCAGCCCCCAAGAGTTAGAGCTTAGAGGTCACATAGCCCAAAGAGACTGACCTGCCCGGAGACCCAGTGTCCACAGGGAGCCTCTTCCATTGCCACCCACAAACATCTTCCGAACCCATCCCTACTTGATTCCCACCTCTCTGGGTGAAAAATTTCCTTCCTTTGAAAAAGTTTCCTATAGCTGCTACCTCTACGCCAATCCTGTTTTCCCACTTTGAGCCCATCCCCTCCACTCGCCCACACCTTCCACTCTCGCACACCTTTCTTCTCAGTGGTCAGGCAAACACACTCTTGCCAGACTGTTGGCCAGATCGACACCTTGATCAAACCTCCTTTCCTTTGCTTCCCTCCACTTTAGAGGCTGGAAGAGTCTTTTCTCAGCCTCCTTTGCTACTGGCCATCATATAACACAGCTGTGGTCAATGAGATATAAGCTGAAGTCCGCTGAGCGGCTTCTGGGACAACCTCTTTTGATAAAAGGCACAGATGTTGCTGGTGTTTCCTACCCTCGTTCGTCCTGCCTTGAGTGCAGATACTTTACCTGAAGCAGAGCAGCAATCATGTGACTGATGAAAAAGCCATGAAACTAAAGACATTGAATATTGGCTTTGAAACGATGCCACCCACCTCCAGATTTGTTATGTGGGGGGAGGGGGAATCTCTGCTTGCTTGTAAGTCTTGTTAACTTGTTAACTGGGCTTTCCATGATTTGTAACCGTAAAGCTCTTCTGATAGATACACCCGCTTTCAATGTCAGTCTCTAGTTATCTTTCTCAGTGTCTCCTTTCTCAGCCAAGCTAATGAGTCTTTTTCAACCTTTAACTCACTCTTGAACCCACTAATATTTAACACAGGCTATCAGTAACCAAAACCAAAGGCCATTTTTGATTTTTGTCTGACTTTAACCCTCCATGGCATATGAAAATATTAACTATTCTTACCTTATGTGAATTTCTCTTACTTTTGTGCCACCGTCTTCTAATTTTTCCTTCGGGTTGCCATTTCCTTTGGCTCCTACTGGTTCTATTTCCTCCACTTCCCCCAGTCAGTGACATTACTCTCATAGTACCCTTCATAACTGTCCTGACAGTTACTCCATTTTTAAAAAAATTTTTTTATTTATTTGAAAGAGAGAGAATGAGAGAGAACATGAAAAGGGGGAGAGGCAGAGGGAGAAGCAGACTACCCGCTGAGCGGGGAGCCCGATGTGGGACTCAACACACAGACTCCAGGATCATGACCTGAGCCGGAGGCAGTTGCTTAACCGAGTCACCCAGGCGTCTCCTGCCAGATAGTCTAGTGTCTATCAGGAATCTTCACTTGGATACCCACAGATTCACTAAAATGCCCCAGATTGAACTTATCATTTCTCCACAAAATCAGTCAACTTGTATATTCTTAATTATGGTTCACTATCCACCCAAATAAATTCAAATAAATTCAAGTTCCTACATTTACCACATCATCTAGATTCTGCTTCATTACTGCTTGAATTCTTCCTCTCCCATCCCATGGCCAGTTTTTAGTTTAAACCTTGAAAAGCAAAGAATAGGGGCGCCTGGGTGGCTCAGTCGTTAAGCGTCTGCCTTCGGCTCAGGTCATGATCCCGGAGTCCTGGGATCGAGCCCCGCATCGGGTTCCTTGCTCCGCAGGAAGCCTGCTTCTCCCGCTGCCATTCCCTCTGCTTGTGTTCCCTCTCTCACTGTGTTTCTCTCTGTCAAATAAATAAAATCTTAAAAAAAAAAAAAAAAAAGAAAAGCAAAGAATATATCTTATCCATTTTGATTTTCTAATCATGTCTGTCACATACTTAGCACTTAAGTATGTATGAAATAAATGAAACTGTTAACTCCTGTCATCACTAGAGATCTATAAAACCTACCATTGTTTTGAATATGTTTTGAGTTGCAAAGATTTTGTTAATATGTCACATTTTTCATGTCTATTAGTGTTTAGCCCTTTCTCCTTTTCACTTTGATACAGAGTATAGTAGAGATACATATTTGAATCCTATGTACTGAGAGACTATATTTAAGTTATACTGATTCCTAAATAATTAGCTTACTTAACAGTAGTTTAATGACTGTTAATTGAGAACTCAAAATAGCATGTGACTGCATCAAGATTTGTACAATTGTTTCATCACCTGGGTAGCAACCAGCCTATGTTTTAGGGCAGAAAATAACTGCAGAAGGAGGGGGAGGGACATGGATAGATAATAATAGGATTCAGTAGAGGTAGAGAATTTTGACCCAAAACATTCAAGGAAACCAGATTATGGAATAGGAGCATCTAGATAACACACATAACATGGTAAAAGATCAAGGATCTCCCAGTATTGGATGTATTTATAGGCTTAGAGCATTTTAGAGCTAATAGGGATCCTGGAGACCTTCTAAATTCAAAATTCCTGATTTACCAAATAAGGACACTGTGACCTGGTGGAAGTAGGTAACTTGTCCAAGTCAGTGGCAGATCAGGACTACATACCAGGTCTTTGGGCTGTCCAGCTGAGCATTCTCACCTTTTATCTCCAGTGTGAAGTCTCTGATATCCAAGGAAGGTCTACAGTAGGACACAATAGAACTTATCTTCAGCATGAACTTCGTAGGTTAGAACATTAGCTATTTAAAGCTAATAAGGAATAACGAATGCTTTACATTCTGAACTAAGATTTCTTTATTCTGTATGGTTTCTTTGCAGTGGTATTATCTGATACAGCGACTGATACTTCACCTAAAAGATTCTTACAAGCATTACATTTATTAGGTTTCTATGTTACATGATTTATCTGCTTATCACGGAAGAGTTAATCCTGGTGAAGGGTTCAGTGAAAAAACTCATGTATGAGTCCTCTGATGTCGTGTAAGGTTTGTACTCCGACTGAAGGCTTTTCCACATTCATTACACTGATAGGGTTTCTCTCCCGTATGAGTTCTCTGATGCACTATAAGGGATGAATTCTTAATGAAGGCTTTTCCACACTGATCACATTCATAGGGTTTCTCACCAGTATGAATTCTTTGATGTTCGATAAGGTATGCACTCTGGCTGAAGGCCTTTCCACATTCATTGCATTCATAAGGCTTCTCTCCAGTATGAATAACCTGATGTACAGTAAGGGAAGATCGCCCAGTGAAATGTTTTCCACATACCATACATTCATAAGGCTTCTCTCCAGTATGAATTCTCCGATGTTGAGTAAGAGATGAATTCTTGCTGAAAGCTTTTCCACACTGATTACATTCAAAAGGTTTTACTCCAGAGTGAAGTCTCTGGTGTTCTATAAGGTATGTACTTTGGCTAAAGGATTTCCCACATTTGTTACATTTGTAAGGTTTTTCTCCAGTGTGATTTCGTTGATGCAGAGTGAGGGTTGAGCTTTTACTAAAGGCTTTTCCGCATTCACTACACTCATAAGGTTTTTCTCCAGTATGACTTCTCTGATGCACAATAAGGTGCATGCTCTGACTGAAGGCTTTCCCACATTCGTTGCACTCATAGGGTTTTTCTCCTGTGTGAGTTCTCTGATGAACTGTAAGATTCATGCTTTGGGTAAAAGCTTTCCCACATTCATTACATTTGTACGGTTTTTCTCCAGTATGAATCCTTTCATGTTGAATAAGGGATGAATTCTTACGGAAAGCTTTTCCACACTCTTTACACTGGTAGGGTTTCTCTCCAGTGTGAGTTCTTTGATGAACGGTAAGGTTCATGCTCTGGCTGAAGGTTTTTCCACACTCGTTACATTTGTAGGGTTTCTCTCCAGTATGAATTCTTTGATGTACAGTAAGGGAGGAACGTTCAATGAAGTGCTTCCCACATACATTACACTTATAGGGTTTCTCCCCAGTATGAATCCTCTGGTGCTTAAGAAGAGATGAGCTCTGGCTGAAGGTTTTCCTGCATTCATTACATTCATAGATTTTCTTCCCTACAAACATACTTTGAGTTTTAATTAATTCAGAATTCTGTTTAGTGTCTTCTCCACGTGAATTCTGATTATGGGGCCTTTGTCCCACAGGAATACTTGGTTGTATATCAAGGACTGACCCCTGATTAGAACATCTTTCAAATTCATGACCTCCACAGGCCCTCCTCTCAGGGAGGGTTTCCTTATGGGTAACAGCCGCTTGGCACAGATGTCTGTCCTGGTTTTTCTGTTGCCCATCTAACCAATTATCAGGTTCCCAGGCTTCCCCTAAAGAAGGCCAGAGACCTTCCTTTTCCATTATTACCCCATAGGATAAATCTTCAGTAATCCTGGACTTTGTAGTTGATTGTCTGGTTTCAAGTCTTGTCTCCCAGTCTGAAAAAAAATAAAAATTCAAATACACATTGGTTTCTGTGCTGGAAGATAAAAAACTGTATGAGGTGGGAATGAGAGAAAAAAAACTGAGAATAACTGTAGGGTACATGTGAGAGCTTTTAAAGATGTCCCTACAGTGAGGAAGAAAACCAGAAGGGAGGGAAAGAACAGCGAACCAGTTCATAAATAACAGGAGAACCAGAGGAGGTAGTAATTAGGGAAAAGAGTAAGCCTGTGTATGCAGTAGGGATGGACGCTGAAATCACTGACCTCTGGACAAGGCTGAATAGTGAAGACAGAAGGAAGAGAAAATACAGACAAGCTGGGATGAGGGCAGGCAGATCAGAAAGCCCTGGTATTCCCACCAGCACTTTCTTCTCCCCTGCAATGTTGCCTCTAATTCTGACACTAAGTCTTTGTACAACAGCACAGTGTGATGCCGTGAGAGACTGTGGGCTCTGGAATCAGACAGACCTGGGTTTAAACTTACCCTTTTACTTAGTTGTTTCTCTGGGTTTTAGTTTTCATAGATATAAAATAAAGATAAAAATAATCTGATGAGGATTAAGTAAAATAATGTATATAAACTACCCTTCAGGAATATGCTTGTTTGGAACATAAAATACCACAACCTACTTGAAACTTACAGGAGGATGACACAATCTAAAGGTTCCCGTCACCACCAACTTTCAACAGGCTCTAAGTTTCTCATTCTCTTTAAGTAAGAGGGTCCCACAGGGCCCCACCATTTCCTAAATACCCTTCTGTTAGAGATGTGAACTGGTGGCAAGGAGAGGCAAAGCAAGATCTGTTGAGCTGCTTGAGATGGGGCTGAAGGAAGGACCTTGTGATCACTCAGACTTGATTTTCTCAGATCCTACTTCTTATCCTAGGCAAAAAGACCAGGGGCCATGAGAGGCAGAGGACAGAAAACTACAATCTGAGAATCAGCTGTCAGCTTGATTAGAATTACCAGAATTACCAGATCCAACAAACCAAAGGCCTGTGGGCAGGAGGCTTTACCATGAGGCACGAGGTATGCGTTAACTGGACCGCCTCCTTGCAACCTGACCTGCTTATGGAAAAAAGAGAAAAAGTAGAAAGCCATGCAGGCTCCACTTCTTTTTTTTTTCTTAATTTTATTTATTTGACAGCGAGAAACACAGCAAGAGAGGGAACACAAGCAGAGGGAATGGTAGTGGGAGAAGCAGGCTTCCTGCCAAGCAGGGAGCCCGATGCGGGGCTTGATCCCAGGACTCTGGGATCATGACCTGAGCCGAAGGCAGACGCTTAACGACTGAGCCACCCAGGTACCCCGCAGGCTCCACTTCTAAAACACACACAGCACCAGGTGACCCCAGAGAGGAGTCGAGTGTGAATATCAACAGGCAACACATGAACTGGAGGCTGCCTCCTTCCCCATCATTTTATCACATCCAACTGTCCAACCAAAGCTCTACCCAGTAAATGGCATAAAGGGCAAAGGAGGAGCCCTTCACACTGTTAGACAAATATAAACTCCAGACAGAACCGCCCTCATTCAAGATAAATGATACAAAGAAAATAACAAATTTGGAAACTAGAGGGTCAAGAAATATAATTTTAAAACAGTAAAAACAGGAGAATGAGGGAAAAAAACATCAAAACCACCTGGAAAATAAACACTGGAAGAATAATGAGATGCTTCCAGTCATCAAAAGGCATCAATAAGGAAGTAAACAAAAACAGTGACATCCTGGGAGGAGATGTTTGCAACACATGGCCCATACAGGACTAGATCTGGAAAACAGTGTCTGTGGAACACGAAGCCCACGAGAAAAATGGGCAAACGACTTGAATAAGCACTTAAGAAAAGCAAACACTGGTGGTGAGTAAACAAGCAAAGATACCCAATCTCAACAGTAACCAGGAGAAGGGAGGTTAAAGCTCCAATGAGTAACATCCACCTGAGTTTAAAAAAAAAACAAAAAACAGTGCAGACTGATAGCTTCAGATTTTAAAAGATGTGCCGTAATGGAAATTTCACATACCACTGATGGAAATACCATTTGGTTCAGGTGTTTGAAAAAGCTTAACACTATCTAGTAATGTAGAACAGGCACACAGACTGTGACTGAGTAAACCCACTAGTAGGTACATACAGTTAGAGACTCTGCTTTGCAAAGGTACACCACAATTCATAATTTTTTTTTTTTAAAGATTTTATTTATTTGACAGAGAGAAACACAGCGAGAGAGGGAACACAAGCAGAGGGAATGGTAGCGGGAGAAGCAGGCTTCCTGCCGAGCAGGGAGCCCGATGCGGGGCTCGATCCCAGGACGCTGGGATCATGACCCGGGCTGAAGGCAGCCGCTCAACGACTGAGCCACCCAGGTGCCCCCACAATTCATAATTTTTAAGGGAGCATGGTGCACATGAGCAAAAAACTGCAAACCACCCAAATGTTCGCGACATTAGAATCGATAACTAAATTGTGAAATATTTATGACAACAGGATACTTGAAAACAGTGAGTGTTAAGGATGTCATGTTTGTGAAGCCTAATCCCCAATGAGATAACTTCAGGAGGGGGAGGACCTTTGGAAGTCATTAAGTCATGAAGGTATAGCCCTTATGAGAAGTGACACACAGGACAGTTGCTTGCCCTCTCTCTGCTGTCATGTGTAGACGCAGTGTGAAGGCAGCTGTCCATGAAGCAGGAGGCAGGCCCTCACCAGGAAGCCAACCATGCTGCCCCCCATCTCAGACTTCCAGCCTCCAAGGAACTATGAGAAATAGATTTCTGATGTTAGGGCCACCGGGTCTGTGGTGTTCTGTGGCAGCAGCCCGAACCAACAGAGAACGTTAGCTAAAGCTACGTAAGATAATCAGAATGAGTAAATAACTTAAGCAAAGTCACACACAAAAATATCATATATAAATAGTAAGAGTCCATTTAGATCAAGTTTAAAAACAGACTAAAACTAAATGTATTGTTTACATTCCTTTATGGATGGCAATACTGTAAGGAAAAGCAAGGAAAGGGAATTATCACAAATGTGAGAAGAATGGTTATGTCTTGGGTAAGAGGATGTGAATGAGGAGGCTCACAAAAAGCATTTCTAAGATACAAGGGATGTTCTGTTCCCAGATCTGGGTTCCTTATTATTTGTTCGTCTTTATCATCATGAACTATAGAGAGAAACAGTATGGCATAATGGCTAAGATGACAACTCTGGAGCCAGGCTACCTGGCTCCCCTTAGCTGTGGGACCTTGGGCAGGTTATGTTAACCTGTGTTCCTGTTTCCTCATCTGTTAAATGGCACCTATTGTATAGTGTGGATATAAGAACCAAACCTAGTTAATAGTTATAAATAGCTTAGAAGGGGCACCTGAGTGGCTCAATGGGTTAAGCCTCTGCCTTCGGCTCAGGTCATGATCTCAGGGTCCTGGGATGGAGCCCCGCATGGGGCTGTCTGCTCGGCAGGGAGCCTGCTTCTCTGCCTACTTGTGATCTCTCTCTCTCTCTCTCTCTCTGTGTCAAATAAACAAACAAATAAATAAATCTATCTTTTAAAAAAAATAAAGAGCTTAGATTTTTGCTAAATCGTACATGTATTTTACATATTTTTTTCAAGATTTTATTTATTTATTTGACAAACAGCAAGAAACGAAACAGAAAACAGAAGGAGGGGAGAGGAAGAAGTAGGCTTCTTGCCAAGTAGGGAACCCCATGTGGGGCTCAGTCCAAGGCCCCAGAATCATGACCTGAGCTGAAGGCAGACGCTTAACGACTCAGCCACGAAAGAAGCCCCATATTTTACATACTCTTCTGTCTATATGGCATTTCTTAAAATGAGAACAACAAAATACTTGCAATTTTGGAAAATACTAATAATTTTAAGTTGAAACATCACTGTGTACTAAAAAAACTTAATAGATTCAGTATATATTCATGGAATTTGGAGACCTAATTTAAAAGTTAATTCTGGAGATTTGCTGTGGGAAAAGAAAAATGGATTACCAACAGCTTTTTTAAAAACTGACTGAAGTAATCGCTCCAGCAACATGGGATACCAAAAACAGTGAAGTCATGTCTACAAGGAACTGAGGAAAGACCAACGTGACTCAAGAATTGCACATGGCCAGTATATACATGTGTAGAGAAAAGTAAAACACATTCTTTTTTTTTTTTTTTTTTTTTTTTTAAGATTTTATTTATTTATTTGTCAGAGAGAGAGAGAGAGCAGAAGCACAGAGAGCTACAGCCAGAACAGGCTGAGCAGGCAGAGGGAGAAGCAGGCTCCCCGCTGAGCAAGGAGCCGGACGTGGGACTCGATCCCAGGACCCTGGGATCATGACCTGAGCCCAAGGCAGAGGCTTTTTAACCCACTGAGCCACTCAGGTGTCCCAGTAAAACACATTCTTAAATATGAAAGATTTAGTAATTATAGTATTCCTATGCCATTCCTGAAATACTACTTAGATATTTGATTTGAACAAAGGATTTATCCAGGAGTTCCAGAATGTCGCTATTAGGAAGCTATTAATATATTAATAGGACATTGGAAAAAGGACACATGAACAATCTGAGGGATGCTTCAAAAGTATCTGATAATATCCAACGTTGGATCCTGATTCAAAAACAAAATTATAAGCAGTATACCAAGCATACACATAAAACACCAGAATTCAAACTAACAACAGAATCAAGGAACGGATATGGTTACTATTGAATACTGTTCCCAAAGTGTGACCAGCACATTAGACAGCTTAGAGGGGAGGAAATTTTACTTTTCTCAGATCACACAACTGTCTCCCTGGAAACCATAAAATTGTAGGGTAGCTGTACTCCGAATTAGTACTTCGAAGTGTTGAGGTGTTGGGACTGGAGCACTAAGGATCAAAAACTGGTGCTTTTCGGGGCACCTGGGTGGCTCAGTCATTAAGCATCTGCCTTCAGCTCAGGTCATGATCCCAGGGTCCTGGGATCAAGCCCCGCATCGGGCTCCCTGCTTGGCAGGAGGCCTGCTTCTCCCGCTACTATTCCCTCTGCTTGTGTTCCCTCTCTCGCTGTGTTTCTCACTGTCAAATAAATAAAATCTTTAAAACAAAACAAAAAACTGGTGCTTTTCTAGGACTGGATGAAGTTTCAGATGCTTGCTATTTTGCTGTCTCATTAAACAAGGACCCTGTAACGTGCCCAGCAACATGCTTGGCCAGGATAAGGGTTCATTGATTATTAGCTGTTATCATTACCATTATTATTTTGTGTTAATATACAGCCCTCTCTTCCTTTTTTCCTAACCAGGACTTTGGAGTGATAGCCCAGAATGTCTAGCTATAGGATTTATATAATCTTGGTACTCATCAGGACATGAACAAGAGTCCCCAGGACCAAGGCGTCTGGGAGAACACAGATCCTTCAGTCTTTATGGCTGACACTGGCCATAGTAGAGGCCAAGAGCCTGCAGAGAATTGGGGCAGGTATGGCTCTCGGGCAGCAGGTCCTGCTCTTCCTACGGCAAGTCCATTTATTTCTTTTTGTCTTTCTTCAATCCCTTGTGTAGTGGGTAAATTACTCCCTCCACTCCCCCAGATAATTTCAGTATGCACCCGACTGGACTTCCTCCTTAACATTCTTGCTACTTCCTGCACAGTGCATTCTCTGTATAGCAGCCAGACTGATCCTCTGAACACGAAATAGCTCTTCAAGAAATAGCTTCTGACCCAGGTCCTGATTAGGGTGCTAACGATGAACAAACACATTTCTGCCCTAAGGAACTTATATATCCGTGAGAGGAAGAAGGGCAGTCAACATAATAAATAAGTAAAATACTTAGAATTTAAGTGGCATGACTTATGAAAAAATAAAAGCAATAAGATGGAAATAGGGAGGGTGCCTGGGTGGCTCAGTTGGTTAGGCGACTGCCTTCGGCCCAGGTCATGATCCTGGAGTCCCGGGATCGAGTCCTGCATCAGGCTCCAGCTCCACGGGGAGTCTGCTTCTCTCTCTGACCTTCGCTCCTCTCATTCTCTCACTTTCTCTCTCTCTCTCTCTCAAATAAATAAAATATTAAAAAAACAAATAGGGACCATGATGGGTAAAAAGAATGGTTTGTAATTTCACATTGAGGTTTCTGGAAAGGCTACAATGAAAAGGTGATATTGAAGCCAAGACTTTAGAGGCTAAGGAGGGAGTCACAGGACTATTGAAGGGAGAGCATCCCACACAGAAAGAACCACCAGTGCAGAGGCCCCGAGGCAGGTGTGGGCCTGTGCTGTGTACAGATCAATGCACTGTGGATACTTCTACATTTATTATGGTCTCTTAGATGAGTTTTCCTACCGATGGAGGCAAAGACGTGTCTGTACTAAACATGAAGGAGGCTCAGGTTAGCATAAGGTAAATAGGGACTCTGTAACGATACATAAATTCTGTGTGTATGTGTACATATATGCTAATGCACATGTGCACACACACACACACAGAGTACATTTCTGAGAATGATACAAAATCATGTATAAAACACAAATAACAGGTTTCTACATTTAGAGGTAGCGAAGGGTGGCTTCCTGGAGGACTTTGTATGTTACAGATGTTACAGAATCCCTAACTACATCTTATTTCATAGACATACTCTTTGGTAATGGATTTTATTTTATCTTTTTTTTTTTTTTTGGTAATAGATTTTAATACTTTGCACATGTTATTTGTTTCCTTCATGACTGTACTTCACCAATGGATTTAAGTCTAATGACCACTGACTAGAGGCTAAAAATTTACTGCTTTCCACATTGATAATTCCCATCTTTGTTTCGACATTAACAAGTTTATTAGCGATAATGCTGTCCCTAACAGGACTTCTATCTGTACATTTTCTGCTTAGATTTTTCTAAAATAGAGGCAAAATCTAATGAAGCATTCAAGACCTATACACATGAAAACCTTAGGACAGAAAAAGAAAACAATTATCCGGGATGCCCGGGTGGCTCAGTCGGTTGAGCGTCTGACTCTTGATTTCAGCTCAGGTCATGACCTCAGGGTCATGGGACTGAGCCCCGTGTCAGGCTCTGTGCTGAGCATGGAGCCTGCTTAAGACTCTCTCTCTCCCTTTGCCCCTCCCCGCTGTCCCCACCTCCCCCAAGCTCACACACTTTCCTTCTCTAAAAAAAAAAAAAAGTAAGAAAACAATCATCTAAAAGAAAGACCGGGCCAGGATATTGAGGTTCTGTTTTTGCTAGATGTCATAGCAAGTCAGGGAAAGAAAGCTACAACTTCTTTTATTTCAGAATTAGCATTAAACTTGAAGGCAGAAACAAAACAAAAAACCCGTGTCCAACTTCCAGCGTGTCATTCCCCCTCTGCACCGGTCTGTCCCACTGAGGCAGGGCTGGCAGTACCTACCCCCACAGGATGGTTACGAAGAATGAGTCATGATGGCTGGACAAGAGCTGAGCAAGGCACTCCGTCCTCTGCACTTTCTTGTCTTGGTTTTGAACAGAAGACTAAAGGGGAGCTTCATCTGGTAGTGACATCAAAGAAAACCTAGAAAAAACAAGACCTGGAGTTAGCACACCAGCAGTTCTCTGGGCTTCGTCCTCGGGCTCCACTTTTCTGGGTCTTTGGTTTCTCCTCTCTGCTTCTGTAAATATACTTGAGTCTTTTCACTGGTAAACAAACCAGAGCCACTCGACCCTCGTCTTGTCTCAGCTCTTGCCCCTTCCTCCTTCTCCTCTGAAGTCAACCCTGTTGAAACAACTATAGGTAATGTCTTCACTTGTTCGCTTCTTCAGTCATCTACCCACAGCCCATTTCCCTTGGCACCTAGAGTGCTCTTCCCTGGGCCACATCTTCAGTGTCCTTCTGGCTAAGGCCACCAGCACCCTCCAGTTCTTGGTTGGCATGCTGTACTCTCACCACTTCTCTCTTTCCTTGGCTCTCCCAAATTCACTCCTCCTTTGATGACTCTTTCTGTCCCCTTCACTGGGGCATTTTTGGCCCCAAGTCAATCTTATTGTCCTTTAGGGGTCCCATCCTTGCTGGTTTGCCCTTCTCACTCCCTCACCCTGATAATTAATAATACTCATTGATATGAATGTCACAGATAGGATTGTAACCTTCAAACCTCTATTTTCACCCAATTTCTAAAAATTCCACTTGATGTCATTCAACATTCACTTAACAAACATATATTAAATACCTACTCCGGCAGGCAACTGGCAGGCAGGGGATATAAAGCAGTTAGCTCGATCGTGACAATTTGGTGAGCCTGCATACTAGTGGCTAGAAGACATTCAGAGAGACAAGGCAAATATAACGTGAAATGCATGCATAAACAAATGAAGAGTCTTTAGGATTTAGCACAACAGAGAAGCCTAAAGACCAGTAAAGAAGAGAGAGGATAGCCTAGGATTAAGAATACATTGTGTTTGCCTCTGCTGCCTCCGGAAAACCCATCAAAAATGACAGTGGATAATGAAGAAGGCATATATAAACATACTAATCTAGAGAACAAGGGAAAAAATGCTGCATACATACACCAAAAAACAAAGGACGCACACACAAAAACCAACCTTAAATATTCTCATACAGACAAGAGAAATTAATGCATCCCTTAAAAAATATTGCTATTAAGAAACAAGGAACGCTCAGAATGAGAAGGTAGCTCATAGAAATTTAAAGATATAATAGAAACAAATTTTTTTCAGAGAAGGAATGAAAGACAAAGTTTAAGGAACTCTTTACATCTCCTGGCACCCTTCCCTTCAAACAAGGCCATGCAGTCAACCACAGGGTCTTTGCACCCGCTGTTCCCTGGGCCCAGAATGGTCTCCTACATGGCCCATCACTTTGTGAGTTACCTATTCAACATCCACCTTCAAGGAGAGGCCCTCTCTGATCACTCCCTCTAAAATAAAACTTCTGTTAACTGATCTAGTTCTCTTATGCTGCTTGCTTTTTCCACATAGCACTAGAACTCTATGCTATTCATTCCCTTCCTTTCCTTTCCCTCCTCCCTCCATGCTTGCTTGCTTTATTAATTTATCGTCTCCCCGAGTAGACCAAAAGCTCCATGGGGAAACTGCCTGTCTTGTTTAGTGCTATAGCCACAGCGCTAGGAACAGGGCCTAGTGCTCACAAAATGTTTGTTGAATAAAAAGATTATTTACATAAGAATAAAATAGCAATAGTAATCAAACCACAAAATCTATAGTAAAGGCAATTAAAGCTACCTACAGGGATCATTCTGTACCTAATAAATTAGCATTAAAAGGCATAAAACATCCAAGGTTGTGCAGTGTGTAGCAGGAGTCATAAAAAAAATACATCCTTTGACCCAGTGATTCTTGTAAAATCCTATTCTTGAGAAAGCTTACTGGAAACGAGCAGCCATGTTTATAGATTCTTTTTTTTCCTATCAATATGTTCTTTTACTGATTTCTTTTTATTGCTTTATACTTAGGTAGCCATACACTATTCAGAGATTAAAAAATATGTGCTTATCTCTTTAATTTAAAAAATGTATAAGAAGAAACGATCAATGCTTTCATGTTGTGTAGAGAATATAAGACTGTAAAATGTTTTTTTTCCAGATGAAAGTCAGTGATAACCTCTAAGAGAAATTTCTTTTGTGAGGAGGGATTAGAAACCAGTTAACAAAGATTGAAAGGCATTAAATGCTTAGAGGAAAATGGAATGCAGAGTGAAAATTTAGGAATGAGAAAGCGAATGTATAAAACATGAGATTCCTGGTGAAAATAAGGCTAAAGTCATCTTCATGGGTTTTTCAATGAAGGCTAAAAACATGTATACAAGTTTGCAACTAAGGGAGAAAAACATCAGTTTCCTTTAAGAAAGCTGACAAACGTTTAAATGAATGAAGGAAAGAAAGCCATGGATACAGATTATGGCTGAGAAGGATGCATGAAACAGAGGAAAAAGGGACGCCTGGGTGGCTCAGTGGGTTAAAGCCTCTGCCTTGGGCTCAGGTCATCATCTCAGGGTCCTGAGATCGAGCCCTGCATCGGGCTCTCTGCTCAGCGGGGAGCCTGCTTCCCCCTCCCTCTCTGCCTACTTGTGATCTCTCTCTGTGTCAAATAAATAAATAAAATCTTAAAAAAAAGAAAGAAAGAAAGAAAGAAAGAAAAGAAAGAAAAGAAAGAAAAGAAAGAAAAGAAAGAAAGAAAGAAAGAAAGAAAGAAAGAAAGAAAGAAACAGAAGAAAGAGACTATAAACTGGAGGAAGGCAAAAAGACAGGGCTTCAAAATACAGATGAGGACAGAAAAGGAACAATAACTGGTAACATTTACTGATGTTCACAGCAATAAGTAAGCGCTACGAACGTCGTGACTCACTTAATCCTCCTACACCATTACTTCCCTCCACGGCGAGGACCTTTGTAAGACCAATGGAGGATGAGCTGGCATGAGCAATGCAGAGACCTCTGAGAGAATACACGGCAGGCAGGGGTGCAGATCTCCCCAGGAGACGCAGGGAGCTCCGCGGGGGTTTCCCGCAAGGGGACACACTCACGGAACAAGTCCCTGCAGCCTGATCTGAACCTAGAGAGAGACGCACTGTAAGTCCGTTTGTCATCCAGCTCAGTTCTTCGAGTTCCGGCTGAGAAATCGCATTTGCTTTGGAAAGCTGATGCCCTGCTCACGAGGAGCGACACTGAATTTGGCTTCTGAACAGAGTATAATAACCAGTCCCGGTGCCTGTCCTTGTCCCTTCACCGTCAGGCCTTCCGAAGGCTCCGTTTTCCATTCCATGTCCAGAAAGGACACTGGGCAACCGCTCTAAAACCATGACCTGTCACATCAGGATTGCAAGTGCAAACTCCGGAGTTTCTGTGCTCGTACAAGGCGGCAGGAGGTGGGGAAAGATGCCAGTCGGGAGGTTCCGAGTTAGAACAAGAGGTCCTTCCCCAGTGAAACCAAGTCGCTGTAGTTCTTCAGACTCACTGTCCCATACAAGTTCCTCTGAGCAGAATCCAGACAAGTCCCCTCCTCCCAAGGGCAATCCACAGACACATCCCTGAGCATCACTGACTCCTGAATAAATCCCTGCTTAGAGGATTATGCCAATAAAACCCCCTGAGGGAAGTGGAAAAAAAAAAAAAAAAGCAGCATGAGAAGGGACAGGGTAGAGATCTGTGTGAGAAAAATGTCTTATTTGCCAAAAGAAACTAAACAAAAAATGTGCATTATCATGAAAGAATCAGAGGTAAACGTAATATAACGTGCTTTGGGGTGCCAGGATGGCTCAGTCGGTTAAGCGTCTGACTTCTGTTTCAGCTCAGGTCATGATCTCAGGGTCCTGGGATAGAGGCCCATGTCAGACATGGAGCCTGGCTTAAGATTCTCTCTCCCTCGCACCTCACCCCATCATATGCGCTCTCTCAAATAACTAAATGAAATGAGTAAATAAGAATGTGCTTTGACATGCAAGGACAGGGAGAGGAGGTATTCGAGAGTAATAGAGAAAGGTACTGAAGGCCGCCCTAGATGACCACTGGCGGACAGCAGGTACCGTTCTAATGGCTCCCATTTACCCTGTTGGCGAAGGAGGGATCCCGCGCCTTACAGAGCACAAGATGACTGAGCATGTGACACCCAGCACCAGGCAGAAGAAGCTGACAGCAGTCTACCAGTCACAGTTCTCATAGCCCCGGGGAAGGAGGAACTACCCACCTGGCAGGCCACTGAGGGACTGTACTTGTGAACCAGCAGGGGCCGTGGCGGGCAGGCTTTGTAGTGACAAGAGAGTGAGGTGACCCTTACCGTAGGAAGACGCAGGCGGCTTGTTTGAACAATCTCGTGGGTTGGGAGGGGTGCACTGGCCTGGCTGATAGGACAGCTAGCTAGGTAGGGTGCTTTTCCTGCTGGGCTGGGGCAGGAAGACAGGGGGACCTCAGAGCCAAGTCTTTGGAGCCCCATGTGGCTTAGTGCTGTCAAGGCAGCACATGGGATTTCAGGCTTTACGATACAGGCAGAATCCCAGTGAATGGAGGGAGAGCACGTACCAACAGGATACATGCAAAATATGGTTGTGAGGTCCAAGAAAACACCCAGCTTGACCTGAAAGTGGCACTTCGAATTTATAAGGCCATTTCAGTCTTGAACACAAGACTAACACACAACAGGCATTCAGTATCTGTTTAAGGAGTGTGATAGTTAATTTTATGTATCAGCTTGACTGGGCTAAGGTATGCCCAGATAGCTGGTAAAGTGTTCTTATTTCTAGGGGTTTCTGTGAGGGTGCTCCCAGTGAGTCAGGAGACGGAGTAAAGACCAGCCCGCAGCAGTGTGGGAGGGCATCCAATCCATTGAGGCCCCAAGAGAACAAAAAGGCTGAGGAAGGACAAATTTGCTGGGCCTGCTTGAGTCGGTGACAGCCCTCAGACGGTACTCTTGGCTCTTGAGCCTTCAAACTTGGGCCGGGACTTACACCCTCAGTCCCAGATCTCAGGCCTCTGGGTTTGGAGTAGAGCTACACACTGGATTTCCTGGCCTCCAAACTGCAGAGGGTAGATCATGGGGACTCTTCAGTCTGTGGGTTCTGTTTGTTTGAAGAAGCCTGACTAGTACAAGGAGGGAGCACTAATGAGTTTTGCACTAATAGGAGAGTCACACACTCCACCCCATTAACCCATCTGACAACCTGGTAGATTGCCGGCACTAAAGTCATCATTTAACAGATGAAGAATCTGAGGATCAGAATGGCTAAATAATTCCTCCACGATCACACAGCTGGGACTCAAACCCAAGGCCATCTATCTCCTCGTGTTGTTAGAGGAAAAGGTCAAGAAAAGAACCCTTGTAGCCAACCCCCATCAGAGCAAGTAAGAGTGTGTGTTGGGGGGGGCGGAGTATGGAAAGAAGGACAAGGAAATGGGGATAAAGCCACTGAGGAGGCTTTCATTTAAGGACAAAGAGTACTGTGCTATGTAAGTGGGCAAAGGAGATACAAGTAGTGGAGAGAAAAGGACCAGAGACCAGAGATGGGCGAAGCCCACGCCTAAGAAATATGTGTACTTTACATCCTGCTCACTGTGAACTTCTAGAAAAAGTGTCAGCACTGAGGCAGAGTTCATTCTCTTTCTACCTCATTATTTTCTCCTAATATTTATTTTTTTTAAAGATTTTTATTTATTTATATGACAGAGAGAGAGGTCGCAAGCAGGCAGAGAGGCAGGCAGAGAGAGAGGGGGAAGCAGGCTCCCCGCTGAGCAGAGAGCCTGATGCGGGGCTCGATCCCAGGACCCTGAGATCGTGATCTGAGCCGAAGGCAGAGGCTTTAACCCACTGAGCCACTCAGGCACCCCTCTCCTAATACTTATTTAATCAGTATATCAACATAATGTTAAAAATCACAAATATTGTCAAAAAATGTGAAGGTAGCTTCTAGAAGGACATAATTACATAGCTGAATTTCCATTTTACGGAAGGAAAAAAAGGAACCGAGAAAAATCATCACTTTAACAAATGTAAAGAAAGGAAATAAGAAAGCATAACAAACATAAATCATTAAATAATCAGAAAAAGACAAGATACGTATATAACAACATACGTGAATGAGTTGACTTTCTTTATTAAAAGATAAAAACTGGCACCTGGGTGGCTCAGTGGGTTAAAGCCTCTGCCTTCAGCTCAGGTCATGATCTCAGGGTCCTGGGATCGAGCCCCACATTGGGCTCTCCGCTCAGCAGGGAGCCTGCTTTCCCCTCTTTCTGCCTGCCTCTCTGCCTACTTGTGATCTCTCTCTCTCTTTCCCTCTCTCTCAGTCTGTGTCAAATAAATAAAATTAAAAAAATAAAAATAAAAATAAAAAAAATAAAAAAATAAAAGATAAAAACTATTCAAATCGCAGTGGGGCCTCCAAAAAAAAAAAAAAAAGACAAAAACTCTAAAATGATTTCAAATCTAGCACACACAAGAGATATACCTAAAGCACAAACCAGAAAGTTAAAAAGTAAGTGTGTGTGGGTGGGGGGTAGAGGTTAAAAAGTAAGTGTGTGTGGGTGCAGGGTAGAGACAAGATACAGCAGGCCCGTGTAAATAAAAAGAAAGCACGGAGATAAAAAGAAAAAAGAAACTAGGAGGAGAATATATGACTATCAGATAAGGTAGAATGTATGTGAGAACAACAAAAAAGGTTAACATCAGAAATGGGATATTCTCTCTCCAAAAATTAATCCAATTTTTTTTTTTTGCAATAAATTGCCTTGTTAGCTGACTATAATGGGCAAAATTAAAAGCCCAGATCCAGACCCCCGTGGGCTGTGTGCCAGTATTCCCCACCTCCACAGATTCTCATCGGCTTCAGTGCAGAGCTCCCAAGTGTCCTAGAGCTTGTCTCTATTATAAAACATCCTGTGGACCCCTGAGCTATACAGAAGGGCTCCTGAAGACTGATTCAGAGAAATGCAGAAGAGCATTTTCAAAGGCTTATGTGAAACTTAATGATATTGTTCACAAAATGTGTTTGTTGTTAATCCCTTCAGAGGTCTTTCCCTTTCGCCTTTCCGCTTAGTATGGTCTTAAAAGCACAGGGTAGGGGCACCTGGGTGGCTCAGTGGGTTAAAGCCTCTGCCTTTGGCTTGGGTCATGATCTCAGGGTCCTGGGATCGAGCCCCGCATCGGGCTCTCTGCTGAGTAGGGAGCCTGCTTCCCCCTCTCTCTCTGCCTGCCTCTCTGCCTACTTGTGATCTCTCTCTCTCTGTCAAATAAAAAAAAAAAAATCTTTTAAAAAGCACAGGGTAACTCATGGTGTTTGAAATGAGCAGCTTCACGGGTTTGTCTCTTCCGTGCAAAGGTTTTCTTAAACCTAAAGACACCGGCTTTTTGATATTGTTATCCTTTGAAAAGGCTGAGGATCAAATGGAATGAATGGGGATATTTTAAATGATCGAAGCATAATTTATAAGGAAAGTATGACAGTGATGAAGTTTGAGGCACCAGAGCAACACACTGTCTCTCTTCAGATACAATTCATAGCAATCCGATTTTTTATTTTTTTTTTTTAAGACTTATTTATTTGAGAGAATGCTTGCGTGAGTGTGTGAGTTGGGGGTGGGTGGGTGCAGAGGCAGAGGGAGAAAATCTCAAGTAGACTCCCTCCTGAGCAGGGAACCCAACATGGGGCTTGATCCTAGGACCCTGAGATCATGACCTGAGCCAAAACCACGAGTCGGATGCTTAACTGACTGAATCACCCAGGTGCCCCAGCGATCTTTTTTCAAAAAAAAAAAAAAAAAACAGAACTCAATTGTGTTTAAATCACAATTACAATAACAAGAAAACAAAACACTTCAGAATACACTTAACAGGAATATGCGAGATCCTTGTGATCAAACTTAACAAAAGTCATTATGAATGATCTGAATAAAATGAAGGGTAGTTTTTTAATTCAATAGGAAGAGTAAACATTGTAAGAAATGGCAGTCTTCCTCAAATTGATACAGATTTAACGGAATTCAAATCAGAATTGCATACTTTTCAACTGTTACTGTTGAAACCTGATAATGGGCACTAAAATTTGACCGCAAGTATAAATGTAAAAGAACAGTACAGTAATCCAAAATTTTGGAAAGACAAGGGGGGATTTGCTTTATGAAATAACAAAATAAATTCTAAAACAACAAATAGCGGGGTACTATAGCAGAGATAGAGCGATCGAACGGAATCCAGAAAAACGTATGTAACATATGTATAAACACAGCATACATTAAAGGTAGCATTTCCAATCTATGGAGAAGAAGCAGATTATTGAGGAGAGGGAATGCCCCTTCCTCCAGAGTGCCACTCCACCTCTGGCCAGCTAAAACAGACATCACACTCCATCGTGCCTCCCTGCTGTGTGGCCCCTATAGAACCTAACAATGTCCTCAGTAATTATTTCTTCTTCTCTGCTGCCTCCCCTTTCTGTAAGACAGGACCTAGGAGAAAGGGACGGAGCCTGTCTCACTCACTGCCACCTTCCCAGCCTCCAGAATACTGCCTAATACGCGGTAGGCAGGGGCTCAGCCCCTGTTGAGTGAATGGATGGATGACAAAATGCTACAACACACTGTTAAATGAAGTTACATTCCAAACTCACGTTATATATTTATTGTACTTATCCAGATAGCTCAAGGATGTCAATTTAAACTAGTAAAACTAATAGAAAACGTAGAAAAATATTTATATACTCTTAGGGTACAGAAAGCCTTTCATAGCATGATTCCAAAGCCAAACAAAGGAAAAGGGAAGTTAACTGCATAAAACTTCAAAATTTACTCCTAGCGGAAGATGTTTTAAACAGATTTAGGAGAAATGACAGGGAATAAATAATATCGGTGATTTATGGCAAAGGATTAATGTCCATAATGCATAAAAGGCTTATTTTATATACAAACCACCCAGTATAAAAGTGGGCAAGGATGTAACAGGTATTTAAAAGACCAGAAGAGGGGAGCCTGGCTGGCTCAGTGGGTTAAGCCTCCGCCTTCAGCTCAGGTCATGATCTCAGGTCATGATCTCAGGGTCCTGCGATCGAGCCCTGCATCCAGCCCTGCATCAGGCTCTCTGCTCAGCAGGGAGCCTGCTTCCCCCTGCCTCTCTGCCTACTTGTGATATCTCTCTCTCTGTCTGTCAAATAAATAAAATAAAATTTAAAAAAAGAACCTATATTTAAAAAAAAAAGGCCAGAAGAATGTACATCCATGCTTATTTTTGAGAGTTTGAGGCCTGCAACTATATATTATAGTCTTAAAACACACCTAGTATGTATATCCAGGAAAAGAAGATGTAATTTAAAGGCAAATGCAAGTCCTACTTGGGCGATTCATAGTCCCATGACCAGCCTAAAAGGAAAGACGGAAAACGGGGAACAGCTCCAGTGCTTCACTGATCTATCCCAGGTCCAAGTGTCAAGGTCATCCAAGACAAAGACGGAGGAGCTGTTCCAGATGAAGGGAGGCTAAGGAGATGTGACAGCTGAATGCCAGCTGCGATCTGGATTAGGTCCTGGACCAGATAAAGGACCCAGTTTGTGGCAAAATATGTGTAAGGTTTGTAGGTTAGCTAACAGTACTGCGTCCACGTAAGTGTCCTCATTCGGTGATTGTATTCTGGTGATGGAAAACGAGAGCTGGTTTTTAGGAAACATACTGACATATTCAGAAATCAAACCAGTGATTGCCTGGGGTGGGGGATGTGGACCGGAAGAGGGTGACGTTATCTGGGGTGAGGAAAATGTTCTGTAGCCTGATTGGGGCGGTGATTATGTCAGTGCATGAATTTGTCAAAACTCAATGAATAATGTGCTTAAAATGGATTATCTTATGTAAAATTACACCTGGAAAAAAAAGCTGATTTAAAAACTTAATTAACACTATTTTTGCTAAATAAAATCAAGGCTCAAATAAAAAAATTAAATTAAAATAAAATAAAATAAAATCTCCTGATAGCCAACCCCAACCTTTGTCAACCAAAATCTTCTGAATGCTTCCCCTTTAAACCTTCTTTTCTCAAAACTCCCTCTTTCTTCTGCCTATTTTTATGAGTTACGTTGCCTTTTATAACTGAGCTTGATAATACTAAGGAAAGAAAGTAGTACAAACAGAAATCACAACAGTTAGTACTTGTCTTCTTTAAACTTGTTCTTTTGATAAACAAGCAATACATCTGAGAGAGCCCTAATACATGATCTTATGAATAGAGAAAACACCATGAGCCCCATGGAGTAGGAAACAAAGTTAAGTAAACCTAACCTTAAAAAACAAAACTTAGGGTCTCCGGGGGCCAAGTCCCCCGACATCTTTTTCCAGAGAAGCAAAAACTCCAGGTTCTAGTAGAACTAGCAAATTCCATTTTTTCCAAAGATTTTATTTATTTGTTTATTTGAGAGAACACAAGGAGACAGAGAGGGAGAAGTAGACTCCCCAAAACGGGCTGGATCCCAGGACCCTGGGATCATGATCTGAGCCCAAGGCATATGCTTCACCAACTTAGCCACCCAGGCGCCCCTAGCAAGTTCCATTTTCAATTCATTCTCTCAGGGCAAAAAAAAACCCTGGGCTCCTCACTACTTTTACACTGCATGAATTTCTTTAGCTAATGGACACTGCTTCTTCCTTGGAACACGCCAACTCCCCTATCAAAATTTCTCCTCCTCCTCCCCCTCCTCCGCCCCCTTGCCTACCACCCTACCAAGCGCACAAATTCCTCCTTCCTGGAACCTCACCAGGACTTGTACCTGATTCCCTCTCATGACGGGGTGATGCTACATTTGCTCCACCTCTAAAACTAAAATACCAAGTTAGAATGGTGCCAAGAATGCCTTACCGAGTACCCCTAACATTCCAGTAGCCATGCCGGGTGCTTTTTACATACGTTACTTCACTTGCACTTCCAACAAACCTATGAAGTATGTATTATTAAACGAAATAAGCCGTGGGAAATGCTTACTAATGTCCCACAGGTGGCAAACACTCAGTTAATCCTCTTACTTTTATCATCATCGTGAGGAACTTCAGGGAAGTCAGGTTACTTACCCAAGACAACGCAGCTATAAATGGTAGAATGGGGATTTACACTTGGGACACTTGAACTCCATTCTTGCAAATCTTCTCCAGTTATCCCTGTCCAGCCCTACTTCTGGTTGCCAGCGGTCTCGGAACACTGACAATCTGAGTACCTGGCCATACTTGTTCTATCATCAGGTTCACGTGTAACCACTGTGACTGCACCTTACAGAGATACGACCTCTCTTATGCTCCCTGGGAGTCCCTAAACCCGAGAAGCACCCCAGAGCATCTTTCATGTGATTTTTGTTCCTTCGATGATGCCTGAATGGCACCGAAAGCTCAGTAGGCCAGGGCTTCCAGCTGAAATAAGGAAGCAGGCTGCTGAGGACAAAACCGAGGGACGCTAAGGGGATCCGTATGGGAAATATCCAACATTCCAAGATCTCAGCAGCCCCATCCTCTGCAGTGAAGCCCACACACAGTACAGGAATAAGTGCTAAGGAGTAAGGGAAAGGGTTCAGAGAGAACCGCGAGCTCACCTGAGCTGCCAGGGGCAGAGGCCCAGTGGCCATCGCCTTCGCTTTCCTTCCTGCGCAGTCCTTCCTAGGGGATGGGCAGGATCCAGAGGAGGCAGGGCTAAGGGAAGGAAAGGAAGCCACAAGAAATGCGACCCCTGCAACAACAACAAATAAAATACCCCCAGATCAGCCAGATAAGAAAGGTAGGGTACCTTCTTAAGGAAAACCGTATTTTTTATTCATGAAGTTTATTTCGCTAAGCTTATTGAAGAGGAACAGAGAGACACACCATATTCCTAGATAGGCTGTCACAATATCTAAGTCGTCACTTCTCTGAAATTAATTTATAAACTTCGCACATTCTGAACCAAGTTATCCTTAAGTAATAGTATTTTAAAGATAGTTATGGAAAAGATCTTTTTTAAAATTTTTTTTTCTTTTAAAGATTTTATTTATTTATTTGACAGAGAGAGATCAGAAGGAGGCAGAGAGGCAGGCAGAGAGAGAGGGAAGCAGGCTCCCTGCTGAGCAGAGCGCCCGATGCAGGGCTCGATCCCAGGACCCTGAGATCATGACCTGAGCCGAAGGCAGAGGTAAACTGTGTCATTTAACCACAGCCAGGAAACATTTGAAAAGGAAGAGTGGTGAGGGAGAATCTGCCCATCAGAAAGCATATAGCTACAATAATTAGAACACACTGTGATGGAACAGACTGAGTCATTCATGTGCGAGTCATTCGCGAGATAGAATGTTGACCACCTACGGTGTACCCGGCACCATTCCTAGGGGAGAGAGTAAATACATCCATAAACAAAACAGATAAACAAGCCCTCATGGATTATAGTCCAGCAGAGAAAAGGATCGGTAGAACAAAGTAAAATCCTGCCAACACAAACAATTCAGAAAACATTCTGTATGGAAGAATTCAGGATATGAAAAAGTGATGTCTCACATCAGCGAAAAAAGAATGAATTTGGAACTTGGAACAAGGGCTTACCATTTGGAAAAGAGTAAGAATTTGCACAATAAATCAAATTAAAGTACTAGAAGAAACTTCAAAGGAAGATTTTTGTGATAATGGCATAGATGGCCCCCTGACAATGATGTCAAAGACCCAAACGGGAAGGGATGGTTTTCATGCCAAACCATGTGAAAATGTAACATTTTTGCCTAGTAAGAAAACACTGTATCAGATACAGAATTTAAAAACAAAACTCAGCATTTCATAAAATATTTGTTAGTGTTCAAAACACACATTCAAACAACCCTATTGCTGGCACCTCTCAGAAAACTGGAGAATAGGAACACCTACGCTTGGAGTGGGTCCATCAGGCACCCTTACCTTGCAAATGCTTATAAACCACTACTTTTCTGGAGAGAGTAAGGTGGGAGGGTATCAAAAGTCTTACAGTATGATCTAGACATTTTCACGTGAAGAGATTTAAAGAATGAGACAGAAATGCAAAGATGTGTGTAGCCAGATGGCCTATATGGCTTATAAACATGAGAAGGGGGCTCCCTGAGAAGGAACGTAAAGGCCTAAAGGGAGGATTGAGTATGACACCGACACTTTTTCTCACGCTTTTTAGAATGACACTTGTTTTTAAAAATTGGTATATGTTTTCAAAATATTAATTTTTTTTTTAAGATTTTTTTTTTATTATTTATTTGACAGAGAGAAACACAGTGAGAGAGGGAACACAAGCAGAGGGAATGGTAGCGGGAGAAGCAGGCTTCCCGCCGAGCAGGGAGCCCGATGCGGGGCTCGATCCCAGGACCCTGGGATCATGACCTGAGCCGAAGGCAGGCGCCCCCAGAATATTAATTTTTTAAAAACAAGTGTATTCTCTACCTGATTCGAGTGGTACTTACACAGATAAAAACATTTGTAAAAAAAATCATGGAGCTTAATATTTGTGCACTTTAAACCCCTTGCAAATGCACGTCAAAGCTCTGCCTTCAGCTCAGGTCATGATCTCAAGGTCCTGGGATCGAGCTCCCACATTGGGCTCTCTGCTCGGCGGGGAGCCAGCTTCCCGCTATCTCTCTGCCTGCCTCTGTCTACTTGTGATCTCTCTCTGTCAAATTAATAAATAAAATCTTAAAAAAAAAAAAAAGGTAAATGGAGAGAAGGACCCTAATGTCCACATCTTCGTGTAGAAACAAAGCCTTTCTATGTTTATACGCCGACATGCAGATTTTGAGTTTTCAAATTTTTTTTTTTTTTAATGCTCCTCTGAATTTTCTAGTTTTCCTATAGTGAACTTACTCATTTGGGGGGCTGGGGGAGGCGAAGAAAAAAATGGCCTTAAAAAAAAATAAAAGGAGTCCCTGAAATAGAAACCTGCACGGGGTCGACCTCCCCATTCTTAGATGGGTCAAGGGGAGCCCACGCCAGCGCCTCTCGGAATCGGAGACCGCAGAAGGCGCGTCCTCGAGATGAGGCGGACATAAAGGGCAGGTGCTGGAGCCCCAAGACCGCGCACCAGGTGCAGCATCCCCGGAGGCTTCCGAAGCGGGGCCCGGGAAAGCCCGCATCTGAGTGACTCCCAGAGCCCTTGGGCCCGGGGCCGCCGCACCAGGTCCCCCGCCCTCACCGCTCCCGACAGGTGACGGCTCTCAGCTCTCGGGGCTCCCACCCAGCCGGGCTCGGGGGCGAGAGAGGGCGCAGCTGGAGCGAGCGGCCCGGCGCCGCGCGGGGACGGAGAGGACGCGGCCCCCAGCCCCTCCACCGCCGGCCACGCCCCTCAGGGGCCTCGCCCGACCGTCCCGGCCTCCTCCTGCCTGGCCTCTGCCTGGCGCCAACCCCATTCGGTGCGTCTCACCCCGGCCCCATACTCACCCTCTCCCCGCAGCGGCGTGAACAACCGGTGCGGACGCAGCCCTGCCCCGCGCGTACGCCCCGGGCGCCGGACTACATTTCCCACAAGGCTGCAGGGGCGCGACGCGGCGCGGCAGTCAGAGTGCGCAGGCGCGAGCCCGCGGGAGGACGGGGCGATCCCGGCCGTAGGACGGTGGGCCCTTCTAGTGTGGCTCCCTCTCATTAGTGGGGTTTTGTCGTGGGAAGCTGGGAGGGGCCCGGTTACCCCCAAAGAAGTCCCTCCTCGTTGGACCCTGTCGATGCTTAACCCATGCGGAGGGAAGAAGGGGCAGAGAGCCTAAACTAACCTCATTTTACTCTTGTGAAATGGCGAGTCCCCTGCAAAGTTGTCAGAAGGTAGTAACGTTCCGTCTACGTAGCGGGCCCCCGTGAGAGGTGATTACTGTACCCCTCCCACCGCTAGCTAGGTGCTCAAGATATGCACAGTGTAGAATGCCGCGAAAATGTCTAATTAAACGTATGGCCAGAGTTGTTTCAGCTGGATCTGTCGCCGGAACTCGGAGAAATACATGACACTTGGGATCTCTCAGTATGGTAGCCTAGATTGTGACACTCGGTTTTATCAAGGTAGATACTAATTTTCTCTGCCTCTTTCTATTGCTGCGACAGAGACTTGACCAAACTTCAGTTTCCTCTGAGTCCTCTTTCTACTAGGACACATTGGGCCCAATCCTAGCCTGCCGAGCCCTAGTCTTAGCAAGAGTCCGGCTAAGTCAGTTTAGGTAGAAGCCCCATTCCTGGTATCTGATCAGTTTCCTTATTCCCTCCTCTTGATATCTACCTCTTTGGCCTGCCTTTAGCAAGAATCCTATTGAGACAGGTTTGCAAGAATCCCCCCAACTTAACTATCTCCTTTGGGTAATTTTCCATCCACTGATCCCCTCACTCTGTTACTGTAAATGTCTTTGCTGTATTGGGAGTTGAGTTCAGTTTTACGGAAGCCTCTCTCCCCTATTGCAGTAGTGCTGAGTAAAATATTTCTTTACTGCTTTTAACTAGCGCCTTAATTTATTTAACTAACCTTATTTCCTCTTGAGAGCTGTGTGAACTATCGCAAAATATTGAAAACCATGAAAGGTTTCACAATTCATTTAATCAAGCCAAAGTAACCCAGATAGCACCAAGTTAGGTAAAAATATGTCACTACATAAGACAAATACCTCGAACCAGTTTTTCCACCACTATAGGTCATTCTTACCTTAGAAACTACATGAACGTATTCATCATAGTTGTTCTGATAGACAAACGGTCATTGATAAAACTCAACATAGAGTGTGCGACTTCCAAACAAGTAGGCAGAAGGTATGGGATAGGGGAGAGGGAGGACCAAAAAAACAAAAACAAAAACAAAGTGTAAAGTAAAATACCACATATGCAAAAAACACAGAAACAAAACTTTGGACAAATAAAAAGCACATAAGGAGATGGTAGCAATAAATCCAGTCCTATCAGCAATCACTAGATATGCACATGGATTGAACTTTCCAATTAAAAGAAAAATACTGTAAGACTAGATTTTTGGAAACATGGCTTCATGCTAAAACAAGGGTACACACATCTTAAAGGTGGAATGTTGGGAAAAGATACAACTGGCAAATAATAACCAAAGAAAATTCATGTGGCTACCTTTAGTTAAATAAAAGATAACTTGTTAAGAAAAATATTACTGGAAATGGGAAAAATAATTAAATAACAATAAAAAGTTCACTCACCAAGAAAAATAGTAATAAATTCTCATATATTTAACAACGTAGCTTCAAAATATATAAAGCAAATTTTGACAGGAGAATCGACAAATCCATGACAGAGGTATTTTTAACCCATCTCTATCAGTAACTGTTAGAAAAGCTGACCCCCTCCCCCCAAAATGTCACCGAAGATACGGAATGTCTGAAGAGCAAAATGAACAACTTTGATCTAGTGAATAGACATATAGAATACTGCGTTCAAAAATTAATGAAAACACATTTTTACCACACACTTTTTTTTAAATGACCTC
Organism: Procyon lotor; assembly: GCA_028646535.1. Classification (NCBI taxonomy): domain Eukaryota; kingdom Metazoa; phylum Chordata; class Mammalia; order Carnivora; family Procyonidae; genus Procyon; species Procyon lotor. The sequence goes on along the minus strand of CM053607.1, from coordinate 123,102,856 downwards.
GCGCCATGCTGTGAAGTAGTCTTAAACATTTTATTATTTATTTATTTTTTAAAAAAGATTTTATTTATTGATTTGACAGAGAGAGAGATCACAAGTAGACAGAGAGGCAGGCAGAGGGAGAGGCGAAGCAGGCTCCCCACTGAGCAGAGAGCCCGATGCGGGGCTCGATCCCACGACCCTGAGATCATGACCTGAGCCGAAGGCAGAGGCTTAAACCCACTGAGCCACTCAGGCGCCCCAAGTGTTAAACATTTTAAAGAATTGGTATCAAAAGCTGCATCATTTCACAATGCCAATTAGATTTTTTTTAAAAAGATTTATTTATTTATTGTAGAGAGAGAGCGCACAAGCAGGGGAAGGACAGAAAGAGAGAGAGGGAGAGACTCTCAAGCAGGCGCCAGCTCCTCATCGAGCACGCAGAGTCTGATGTGGGGCTCAGTCGCACGACCCTGAGATGATGACCTGAGCAGAAATTTGAGAGTTGGCAGCTTAACCCACTGAGCCACCCAGGCACCCCCCCCATTAGACATTTTTAAAAAGACCAGAAACTTCCTTAAACATTTAGCTAAAGGAAATATTTAGAGATTGGGCCAGTCATGCTAACAGATTCCTTCTTTTACCAAATTCTCATCGGACTCCTCCAAGTTTTTTCAATTGCCCCTTGTTGCATCAAAGTACTTCCTTGGTACTTGGACCCGAGGCTGTCATTCCCTCCTCATATTATCATCCATGTTTCCTTAACTCGGGGGGACCCCCCCACACACACATTCTGCTTGGATCCCCTCCCTGCATCCTGAAAGCTCCGTGGGGCTCTGAGCTGGGGCAGCCATGGGGCTCCTGTGACTTGGTTCTTTCCTCCAGACGCTGTCCTGTACTCCTGTTGTTAAGTTTCATGTAGGTCTTCTGGCTTTTTTTTTTTTTTTTAATATATTTTATTTATTTATTTGAGAGAGAGAGATCACAAGTAGGCAGAGAGGCAGGCAGAGAGAGAGAGGGAAGCAGGCTCCCTGCTGAGCAGAGAGCCCAGTGCAGGGCTCGATCCCAGGACCCTGAGATCATGACCTGAGCCGAAGGTAGGTGCCCCTTCTTCTGGCTTTTTACCCATTTGGTGCTGGAAGTCCGGATCTTGTGCTTTCATCACAGGCAAAAGGGGAAGCTTGGGATTGTTTATTAGATTCTAGCTTTTTAGAACATTAGATTATTATTTTCAATACTGTGATTTCCCATATTTTAACAGATTCACAGGTAAGACATTAATAGATTGCCTCATGTTAAGGTATCTTTTATTTTTTTAATTAGGTCCCTCCACTGAGTTACTAAAAATCTCTTTTCAACTTGAGGATAGCTGACACAGTGTTACATTAGTCCTGAGACTAATAGCATAGTGATTTGACCAGTCTTACGCTTGTTCATCACAAGTGTAGCTACCCTTTGTCACCATATAATCCTATTACCTTATCATTGGTGTCTATTCCTTATTTTGTGCCATTTATTTATTCCTCTAACTTATTCATTCCATAACTGGAAGACAATATCTTCCACTCCCCTTTACCCATTTTGCCCATCTCTACTCCCTTTCCCATCAGCTTGTTCCCTGTGTTTCTATTTATAGGTCTGATTCTGCTTTTGGTTTGCTTAGTCACCTGTTTTTGTTTTTGCTCTTTTAGATTCCACATACAAGTGAGATCATATGGTATTTGTCTTTCTCATTCTGACTTAAGGGACCTTTGTACACTGTTGGTGGGAACGTAAATTGGTGCAGCCACTGTGGAAAACAGCATGGAGGTTCCTCAAAAATGTAAAATAGAAATACTGTATGATCCAATATTTCCACTACTGGGTATTGACCCAAACAAAACAAAACTACTAATTTGAAAAGATACATGCACCCTATATTTACTGCAGCTTTATTTATAAGAGCCAAGGTATGGAAACAGCCCAGGTGTCCATTACTGATAGAAAAATGGATAAGGAAGAAGTGGCATATATACACAATGGAATATTACTCATCCATAAAGAAGGATGAGATCATGCCATTTGTGACAGCATGGATGGACCCAGAGCATTATGCTAACTGAAATATTACAAATCTTAAGGCAGCAAAGGAAGAAAAAGAAACCCCAGGACAAGAGCACCCTTCTGGTCACAACAATCTAATAGCCACTTTTCAAAATCTCTCTATTTCCCACCCAGCCTTAGGACCTTCACCAACCCTAAGTTCCTCTCCTGGCCCGCAGGGCTGCTCCGTGAATAACAGGAGTGACTCTGGGTACCGAGAGCCCTGTCTTTGCCCACAAAACCCTGGTGAGTGGAAGGTAAATGAGGCCCCACACAGGGACAGATATCACCTTCCCTACAACAAAGGAAGAGCCCTTCCAAGCCAGGAATTCCTTAGTTAAAATCCTTTTGTTCAGTCGGTTTTCAGACCTTTTCATTCATGAATTTGAATATTATCCAGACACACAGATGCTTCCTGGCAGGTTTAGGCTGATGGGGATTGGGCATTACTTTGCCCTGTGATGCTAGTTCCTGACTTTTCCATTTAAGGATTTCTCACCTCCTACCAGCAGACATAAGGGCATGTGTGGGCCTTACCGGTGTAGAAGGAGTCTCTGAAAACCAACATACAAGGAGTGAGTCATGCCAAAGTACATCTACATTTCTCTGTCCCTTCCAGACCAGTCTCTGGAGAGACCAGGGAATCCAGAGTTTCCTACAAGACTGGGGAATCCTTGGAAATGAGTTTCATCTTGAGTCAAGGAAGGAGAATCACATCATGACAAGGACAGTTGCTTTGTGCCCAAGCCCAGGGCCATAAAGAAGAGCCGGCAACAGTGCCCCCAGATCCTGATAAATTTGCAGGACTTACATTGCACTGACTGTACATGTGACCAACAAGTGAACCCTGGCCCATCTCTATCGAGAAGGCCTACAGCAGACCCTGGGCCAGAACTGGGAGGAACAGGTCTCCTCGGGTAGGTCTCTTCCATATTTGACTTTATGGCCCTTAAATGACCAACGTGGGCTAGTCCAGCCACCACACTGTGCCCTGAGCAGGGTGGAGAATTATGAGACCCGCTTCTGCCCATGGTCCCACCTGCATGAGACTGGAAAGGACTTAACCCTCGGAGCCTGCCTCTCTTTCCTGGTTGCTCCTCAGTGACTGGGGCCCAAAGCAATGGTGCCATAGGATTCTGCTGCCAGCCTGTGCAGAGTGACCGTGGCCCCAAGTCTCAAGGCAGTGGTCCAGGGTCAGAGGTCTGGGCCACCTAACCCAGCCCTGAAAGTGTCTGTTCCATATAGTTCTTCCCTGTGCACATGGCCATGTCCCACCTCCCAGGGTCTACATTCCTGAGGGTCAGTTTGGGGTCCTTCCCACAAAAAACTCTATTGAGAACACACAAGTACTGGGATGGATTCTGGGAACCTTGGGTCCTGGCTGGTCTGTACCCATTTTCTGCACTTCTGCTTGGAGACCTCAGGCCCCAGCAACAGTGGTGGAGCACGTCTGACTCTGAACTAGAGATCTAGGACTTAAAGAGAGAACTTAAAGTCGTTTACACCTGGATCCCACTTCTGTTTGAGGGACCAGGGTTGCACCCATTGAATTGCAATATCAGAGGCTTACCATTATGTTGGGCAGAGTTCATTAAAATAATCTAGCCAGTTGTTAAAAAAATAAACCAGCAAATAGAAATAAAGATCTCGTGGGGGTGCTAAGTACTCAGATTTGACACAGTATTATCTATCATATGGCCATGTATTATGTACAATGTCCAGTTTCCAACAAAAAAATATGAGACAGGAAAGGACGCCCCATACGTACACTGGGAAATAGGCAAGACCCAGAAACTGCCTGTTAATGGATGTTGGATTAAACAAAAAAAGACCTCCAAATAGCTGGAAAGTACAATCAAAATGAAAAACTTGTAGAGGGTCTTAACAGATTTGAACTAATAAAAGAAGGAATTGGCAAACTTGAAAATAGATTGATGGATAGGAATTATGTAATCTGAAAGACAGAGGGAAGGAAGAAGAAAAAAAAAATGAAAGGGGACTCGGAAAATGTGGGGCATGGTAGAGCACACCCACATATGTTTAATGGCAGTACTAGGGGAGAGAAGGGGGCAGAAAAATATTTTGAGGAAATAGTGACTGAAAATATCCAAAATTTATTGAAAAACAACAATCCACAGAGTCAGGAAACTCAACAAACTCCAAGTAAAATGAACTCAAAAGAGATCCACAATTAGATACATCATATCAAAAATACAAGTATCTAAAACCCAAAGGATAATCTTGAATACAGCAGGAAAATAATCACTTATCACCTAGGAGGGAAACAGTAAGAAGAACAGCTGTCTTCTTATCAGAAACAATGGAGTCTACAAAGCAGTGGGCTAACGTATTCAAAGAGCTCAAAGGAAAAAAATCTGTCGAACAAGAATCACATATTCAGCAAAGCTACCTTTTTCTTTTTTAAGATTTTATTTATTTAATTGACAGAGAGAGAGAGAGAGAGAGAGGGAGAGCACATGCACAAGCAGAGGGAGTGGGAAAGGGAGAAGCAGGCTCCCCCTGAGCAGAGAGCCTAATGGTGGGGCTCGATCCCAGGACCGGGGGATAACAACCTGAGTCAAAGGCAGACACTTAACCCACTGAGCCGCCCAGGGTGCCCCTCAGCAAAGCTATCTTTAAAAAGCGAAGACAAAATAAAGACAATATAGATATATAGATAAACAAAATATATAACAAAATATATAGCAAAATATATTTTATTTTAAAATAATATAAAAAATAAAATAAAATAAATTATAAATATTTATAATATTATACTAATAATATAATCATTAATGTTATTAATAAATATAATTATTCATTGTTCTATTAATAATTAATAATTACTTTTATATTTTATAATATATAAAATATAATATATTTTTGTATAATAATAATTGTAATTAATTATATATTATATATAATATAATTGATATATATTAATTTATTATATTTATAATATTTATTTTATATATATTAAATTACATATACAATAAAATGAATATATATAAATTTTATATATATATAATTTAATTTTTATTTTATTATAAATATTTATATTTATATTTATTATAAATAATATTTATAATATTAATTATATAATATAAAATATATATTATAAATATAAATATATTATATTTATTATAAATAATATAATAATTTATATATAATTATATAATATAATAATTTATAATATTACATTAAAATATAATTTTATTTTAATATATATAAAACTTAACTTAAAATATATCTTAAATAGGGGCGCCGGGGTGGCTCAGTCGTTAAGCGTCTGCCTTCAGCCCAGGTCATGATCTCAGCGTCCTGGGATGGAGCCCCGCATCGGGCTCTCTGCTCAGCAGGAAGCCTGCTTCTCCCGCTACCATTCCCTCTGCTTGTGTTCCCTCTCTGCCTGTGTTTCTCACTATCAAATAAATAAAATCTTTAAAAAAAAATATATATATATATATATATATATCTTAAATATATATTTATATATATTTATAACATATATTAATATATAATTAATAATATATTTTATATATTATAAATATATAATATATATAATATAAATAAATAATTTATAATATTTATAAATTTATAATAATAAATTTATGATATGATTTATTGTTTATAATAATGATTTATAATAATAAATTAATATTATATTTTAATAATATATTTTATATAGTAAATATCTTTTAAAAATAAAGACAATATAGATATATAAATAAACAAAATCTATAACAAAATATAGATAAACAAAAACAAAATTTGTTGCTACCCACCCAAAACATTAAAGGAAGCTTTTCAGATGAGAATTTAAATTGACATGATAAAACAGAATGCTGGAAAAGATCATTGTGTAATTATGAAAGAGAGTATACGTACATATTTTTTCCCCTTTTCTTAACTGATTTACAAAGTAATATATAAAACAATATGCATGTAATGTACTGTCAGGCCTAACATTTAGAAATCTGTATTTGTCAGTAATAACACAAAGACACTAAGTGGAAGCAAAACTGTTTGGGGCTAAGACAATTACTTGAGACAGTAACTGAAATCCACGAAAACAAATGAAGAAAACCAGAAGTAGTAAAAAAAAAAAAAAAAATGAGGTTAATATTTTAAAAAGCTATAAATATTTACTTGTTTTCCTTTTTTTCTGAGCTTCGTCAAAAGTTATAACATTACATGATAACTGTAACAATGTACTTGTTGGGTTTGTAACATTTATAAATGTAGTATATCTAACAGTAATATCACAAAAAAGGATGAAGAGGAATAGTTCTATAGGAATAATGTTTCTATATCTCACTGAAACTAAACCACAACAAATGTGAAGCTGATTTTAGTTAAGATGTGGAAGGTAAACTTAGCGGAAACACTAAAGAAACGACTTTAAAAATTATAGTGAAAAAAATCATAGAAATTAAAATGTTATTTTGTAAAATTTCCACTTACTGTAAAAGAGGAATAGAGGAACAAAAAATACATAAGACATATAGGAAACACAAGCTAAATGCAGTTGTAAATAAACTATGTTTATTTACATATAAATAAATAAACATAAAAGCCTTAAACGTGAATGGATTATAACACATTCAAAAGGTGAGACTTTCAGCCTAGAATAAAAAAAAAAATTGAACCATATGCTGTCTACAGGAGACACATATTAGATTCAAAGATACAAACAGATGGAAAGTAAAAGGATGAATAAATATATTTCATGCAAAAAGCGATCACAATAAAGCTGGAGTAGCTATATAAGACAAGATAGACTTCGAAACAAAAAATGTTGGGGCGACTGGGTGGCTCAGTCAGCTAAGCCTCCAACTCTCGATTTTTGGCTCAGGTCAAGATCTCAGGGTTGTGAGATCATGCCCCACATTGGGCTGTGCACTGGGTGTGGAGCCTGCTTAAGATTTTCTCTTTCCTTCTCCCTCTGCCTCTCCCTCTAACTCTTTCTCTTATCTCTCTCTCTCTCTCTCAAAAAAAAGTTACTAGAGATGAAGGACATGTTATAATGATAAAAAAGCCATTACATTAAGAATATATAATAATGGGGCGCCTGGGTGGCTCAGTCGTTAAGCGTCTGCCTTCGGCTCAGGTCATGATCCCAGGGTCCTGGGATCCAGCCCCGCATCGGGCTCCCTGCTCAGTGGGGAGTCTGCTTCTCCCGCTACCATTCCCTCTGCTTGTGTTCCCTCTCTCTCTGTGTTTCTCTCGTCAAATAAATAAAATCTTTACCAAAAAAAAAAGAATATATAATAATCCAAGGGGTGAACCATTATGCATTCTTCTCAGTAATGTGTGACTGTTCTCCTTGCCTGCACTTGGCATTCAGTCTTTTACATTTTAGGCATTCTGGCGTGGGGGTGTGGGTGTGGGTGTGTGTGAGATGGTGTCTCATTGTGATTATAATTTGCGTTTCCCCAATAATGAATTTTGAATAGCTTTTTATAACTTAATTGACATTTGTGTATTTTCTTAAGTGAAGGGCTCAGGTCTTTTGGGGCGGCCTATTTGTGAATGTTCTTTATATATTCTACATTAAAGCCCTTAATTAGAAAAGAAAGTATAATAACTAAAAACGTACATGCACTTAATAGCAGAGCACAAAAAAACATTAAGCAAAACCTGACAGAAAAAGGGGCGCCTGGATGGCTCAGTCAGTTAAGTGCCCAGCTCTTCATTTTGGCTCAGGTCATGACCTTAGGGTCATGAGATTGAGCCCCATGTTGGGCTCAGTGCTCAGGGGAGAGTCTGCTTGAGATTCAAACAAATAAGTAAGCCTTTAAATACGTATGGTTGCTTAGGATTGGGGGTAGAGAAGGGAGTGGGACAGTGATAATGGAGTGTGGGGTTTTATTTTGTTGAGGTGATGAAAACGTTCTAAAATTACCTGTGTGATGGTTGCATACATACTAAATATATGTGAATATAGTAACAACCAGTCCTTTGGACAAGACTCCAGAAAGCAAGACCACTGACGGCACAGTCCATGTTTCTCTTTTCCCCTGTGGGAGAAACCCGGAGCTGGGAGTTCTCTCCCAAATGTGCTTTGCTGGGCCACGCAGGGGGCACTGCCGGCTGAGGTCGGTAAAACGTCCCCAGTTTCACCATCCACCCCAATGCATTTCTTACTGGCTTTGCCCTCACCTGGGGTACTGCAGTGTCTGAACTGCTTTCTGGAGTTCTCAAAAGCAATTTGTTCCATGTCTTCTTGTTGGTCAAAGTCTCTGTGGGACAATGAGGGCCTGGACCTACCACTCCACCATTTTGCTGACGTCATTCCTCTGGGTTCATAGTTCTTTTGTTATGTTGTACCTCTGAGGTTTCTGCTGAGAAGTCCGCTTTCATTCAGAGTTTTCCCCTTTATACTAAGGTGTTATTTTTCTAACTTCTTTCAAGATTTTTTTTCTTCGACTTTAGTTTCCAGAAGTTTATGATGTGTTTTGGTTTTATGCTTTTTTAGGGTTAACTCAGCTTCTTGAATCTATAGGTTTGTGTCTCTTGATAAACTTGGGAATTTTCAGCTAAAAATGCTTCAAAGACTTTGCAGGCCAATTCTCTTTCTCCCCTCCCTTCTGAACTCAGATGATGTATTAGATCTTTTGTTATAGTCCCACTGAAACTGAGGCTCTTTTCATTTTTTTTTTTTTTTCAATTTTCTCTCCTTTGTTAAGATTGGGGAATTTATACTGTTTTATCTTCAAGTTCATAGATACTGTTTTTTCCATCCAATTCTGTTCTTAAGCCCACATAGTAAGCTTTAAAATTTTCACTTACAGTATGTTTTCAATTCTAAAATTCCCATTTTTTTATTTCTTTTTTATTTCTTCTCTTGCCTTGCTGAGACTTTAAATTTCTTAGCCGAGACTCTGTGTTTTGTTTCAAACGTTTGCATAATTGCTCACTACAGTATTTTTATGATGGCTGCTTTCATATCTTTGTTAATTATTATAGTATCTGTTACCAACTTGTTGATGTCTGTTAATTGTCTTTTTTTCATCCAAGTGATCTTCCTTGTTCTTGGTCTGAGAAAAGTCTTTCGTTAAAAAAAAAAAGTCTTTTGTTGAATCCTGGACATTTTGAATATTGCTGTGGAAACTCTGGATTTTATTTGAACCTTCTGTTTCACCTGGCTTGCTTTAATACTGCTCCAGCAAAGGAGGAGGTGGTTTTCTTCATTATGGCTGTGGAGCATAGAAGCCCAACTTACCCATTTGCTCACCCCCGCCCCAAATAGCCAAGGAGGTAAGGGTCTCTTTTATTGCTTGGTAAGGGTGGAATTTCTAGTTCCTCACTAGGCCTTCATTGACATTATTCTGGCTGAGGGGTTAGAGGGCCCTGTCACTACTCTTTTGGCCTCCAGTGACACCATGAGGTGTGATTGTGGCCTCATTACCGCTGGGCAGTAGTGATAATTCCAGCTTTGCTCTAGGCCTCCTCTGACATCACCCCAAAAGGGAGGGGCAAGGGGATGCTCTCTTAACTACTGAGTGCAAGTGGGAAATGTCCAGGTCCCCACATGCTGGGAAAGTGGGGTGTTTATTGCCAGCCGGCATGGATGCATGTCCTAGCTCTTGGCCTTTTCTGACCCCACCCAGCAGGGTTTTATGACCCCTCTTTACAGCCTCATAAGGGGGGGGAGTGGAGAGTCTAGACTCCACACTCAGTCTTTGGTGGTGTGGGTAGTGATAGGACTAGTTTTTTCCTGTGTTGTTTGGCTGGAGTTGAGTGGTTATTGTCTAAGAGTTTTTTGTCTTGCTAGGGTAGTACCCCTTTCTTGGCCCTTTGGTTAAGGAACACAGGCTCTTATTGGAGCTTTGCAAGATTTTTGTGTGTCTGTCTGGATTTCTGCTTCTTCAGCTCCAAGTCTGGAGTATATGAGGCAAAAAATCCCACAATCACCATATCATTCCTCTTTTCCTGAGGTTCCTACTTCCATCTTCTCTCCACTTTTCAGTCTTTTTATGAGTTTTTAGATATACTTAATGGGAAAAATAAGGCAAGTTATATCTGTCTACTCCCATTTTCCTACAATAATTCTTCAGGTTGAAATTTTTAGTTCATAATGTATAATTTAATTATTGTATCCAACCATATGTGCCAGTAGTATTACTAACAATTTGATTGATGAGAATAGGATTTCTTTGTAGTCCTTTTTTGCGCTCATCTCAACATTTCTGCACAAAAAATGCGTAAATGTAAATTTAAAATTTTGTGTTGATCTACACCAATACAAACTGTAACACAGTAGATGAAACAACACAGTGGAATTTGTAGAGTTGAAAAGGCCAGAGACTATGTAACTTGAAGCAGAATGGGGGCAGACAAATAGGCGGGTCTCTTGACTCTTTGTCCAATGTTCCAACAGGAAGTTATCTCTCAAAATAAAAAAACTTTTTTTTTTTATAGCTCTTAGGAAATGTGTTCCTGAAACACTTGATTTTGTAACCTGCAACATACTGACCTAGAACACTAACTGGATTGTATCTTCTGATTTTGAAAGCATAATTGCATCTTGATTTTGAAAAATGTCACAAAGTCAGCTGTAAGAATTTCGTCACCTGGGGCATTTGGCAAAAGACCAGGGCAGCCGACAGGCATCAAGGATGGGGCTACCCTCTGTTCTCTTTGTACTGCTCACTGAGAACATTTTTCACACCCTCTCCCAAGGCCTACGGCCAATAGCCTGTCTTTCAGCTGGTTTCACAAGCCAGAAATTGTCACATCATCCATTAGTCCCATCAGCCAACATAGTCTTCAAATCGACCATTTGGTCCTCGGACATAAACAGCGATTTGCTATCAAAAGGGTCATATCCCAGCTATTATAATCTCAGACAGCACCGATTCTCACTTTCATTTCCAGTATTGTTTTTTCTTTTGTCCTACC
>CM053607.1:123081083-123091394 GCA_028646535.1 Procyon lotor | reverse complement strand
AGAAAGTGGTAGCTTTTCTGTTCTAGAATTGCTGCTCTGCTCTTTGATCTGTTGAGTTTGTAGGTGTTCAGAATGGGTTGATAACTACCTAACTGTACTCCTGGGACCTAACGATATGTACATGTCCTACTGCTCCACCATCTTGCTCCTCTCCCTTCCATAGCATCCTAATGGGGACTCTGCTTCCATGGTTGCTGGTATATGGACCACACCTTCTTGTCTAACTCTTCAGAACAGTGGTTTCTTCCACATCCACTTGACCTATCATGCTGATCTTTGTCCATTATCTGCTCCAGCCATACTGATGTCCTGCACCATTCTGAGTAACCTAAGCACCTTCCTGCCTCAGGAGCTTTCCTCCTTCTGTTACTTGCATGACACCCTCCAGTTCCGTTAATCCAGCTGGCTCCCACCCCCGACAGAGGTGCCAATCACCTCAAGCAGGAGGGACTTGCCCCTTGTAGGGTGTTACCCCTTAGTCTGTCCTTGACCTAGCCAGTGTTTAGCAAATCCAGGTGCGAGTCCATGGTCAAGCCCCTCTCCCACTGCTGTCTAAGCTCTGTGAGCTCATGGATCATGTATGCAAGTGAATTCTTTTGGCAGAATAACTTCCTAGCCCTGATGTGACAGTGGACTCCTCTTACCTAAGGTCCGTCCCAGTGCTCCAAACATAAGAATATTGGACTGAGGTCCAGGGATTTCTATCATTTAAAAGTCTGAGTGACTTCAACATGTAGCCTGGGTAGAGATTTATCCCCTAGAAACACTGTGATCCTGTCATGAGGTGCACCTGAGAGCAGGGCCCTTGTTAGTCCTTCCCCATCTCACCTTGCTCTAGGGGCTGGGATTTTCACACTGATGCTGCAGATTAGGACTATTCGGAGAGGGACCCTCCTCTGCATTGGGAAATCCTTCTTCAGTGAGTCCAATTATCTGGTCTAGGTGGGGCCTAAACAGGAGCAGTTCTGAAGGTCCTGGGTGGTTGTCATGTGCACTCTGGGTGGAGAAGAGTGTCCAAACAGCCAGAATTTTTTTCTATTTTTTAACTTAATTTTACTTAGTGTTCCAAGATCCATGGTTCATGCACCACACCCACTGCTCCATACAACACATGCCCTCCTCCATACCCACCACCAGGCTCACCCAACCCTTCACCCCTCTCCCCTCCAAAACCTTGTTTGTTTCTCAGAGTCCACCATCTCTCATGGTTCATCTCCCCCTCCGATTTCCCCAATTCACCCTTCCTTTCTCCATGCTAGGCAGATTTTTCTGGTTTTTCCTTGAGAGACTGAAGGGAGAGAGCAGCTCAGGGAAAAGACAAGGGTCTGACCTAGAACTCTTCCTGAGATGGACTCTGGAGGGATATTGCATTTGATGAAGTGACTTTTCAAGTATTTCTAGGGCTGCTGTCTGCCTGAGGACATGCTTGTGTTCACCTTTTAAAGCTTATGGCAAATCCTCACTGTAAGGGAAATTGTGTGTCTCTTCAATGTAAAATGTTTTCAGTAAAAAATAACTACTTCAGGTAAAATATTTCTGTGCCAATACATCTAAGCTCTTGACTGAATACTTGAATACAGGGAGCGCTGGTAGTAACTTATAGGCAAAGTACTTGCAGTGAATGAACATACTAGGTTTTCCTGAAAGAGGGTCTTCATGGGTGAGAACTGTAGGTGCCTCGGTGAGCCCAGGACAGTTTCTGAAGTTGCTGGAAGTGACTGGAAGTGCTTAGAGGGGTAGTCACTTGAGATTCCTGGATGGCATAAGGAAAACTGTATTTCAACAGAGGCTAAAGTTTAGGGGAAATGTGATGAGAGCAGAGAGAATAAAACTGGTGTGGGTTAAAATGGCCTCAGTGTCTCAGTGTGTGATGAGAGCCTGAATGTAGTTGAGGTGGGACTGGGGATGGGGGGGCTCAGACACAGTGACCACATTGGGCTCAGGGTGTGTCCCTCCCATCCTGATCCTCCCCCTAGAGACAGCTCGGCTTCCCCCACTGTTGGGCCCTCCAGCCCGGCGATGTCTCTACTGCCTCCTGGTGGCGGCTCGCACCTCCTACAGGTCTCTGGAAGAAGGTTGAGGAAGAGCGGTCGGCTATCTGGGCCATCCAGGTGTGAACTTGGGTCAGAGCTGCATCACGTTCAGTCTTGATGACTTGGATGCTTCCTGAAATCTAAAGGCAGCCATTTGTCCCTAGAAGCTTCTGGGTGGGGGGGTGGGTTGGGGAGGGGTACCCGCCTAGAGCCACTGTAGGTACGAGACCCACCTATCAGCCAAGATAGAGGAGCCTGGGTCTTAGTGTATCTGGGGCTGATGCTTCTTTCCCATGCCCTGCAGGAGAGTCTTTGAATAGCTCGGTAGGGCAAAGACCTGGAGCCCAGGACTAGTTGGGTTTAGGCACCAATGCCTCCACCCACACAGAGATGCTGCCATGTGTCTGAGCTCTTGCTGGTTGCTGAGCCATGGGTGGGCCCACCCAGCAATGGATGGGCCGCCCACTCTGTGGGTCCTAGCAGAGTCCCTCTCTGGCTTTGACACCCAAGACCCAGGGGCCAAGTCCACGAAGATGTTTGGTTTTGGATCCTGGCCATCCAAAGCTGCCCTGTAGCAACCACAGAGCCAATTCGGTTCTCATGAAACTGCTATTCTTGGCAGGAAGGTGATGCTTGTCAAAAGACTGAATCCTAATAACTTTGAGTAAGCTCCTTAATAACAATGGCAGCTTTTCAAGAGAGACTGGGGCAAGTCAGGATCTAAAATAGGAAAACTCATTCACTTCTTTTTTTAAAGATTTTCTTACTTGACACAGATCACAAGTAGGCGGGGGGGGGGGGGGAAGCAGGCTCCCCAATGAGCAGAGATCTCGATGCGGGGCTTGATCCCAGGACCCTGAGATCATGACCTGAGCCGAAGGCAGAGGCTTTTAACCCACTGAGCCACCAAGGTGCCCCAAAACTCTTTCACTTCTTGCTGGAAACTGGAGAAACTGATGCAAGACACAGCATGACCCATGACCTATCCAAATGACAGGTACACATACATGACACAGAAATGTTCTAATAAGAGATTATTTAAGAAATTTCAGCTCAGTGTGAGTGAGCTGGTAAAGTGTAGGACCAGTAAATGAATGGATGATGCTGGCCTGTTGGGAAATACCAAAGCAGGATTGAAGAGCTGGTGCCCTCTTAGGTGCAAGTTGTTTCTTGAAGGTCAATGAGCCTCTGAGTGCTTAAAAAAAAAAAGAGAGAGAGAGAGCGAGCAGGGGAGAAGGTGGCTGATCTCAAGGCCCCAGGAAGTTGAGGCCCCTTCCGGCTCCTTGGTTTCCCTGTCCTTCTCCAATCGCGGCCACCAAGGTGGAGGTGAAAGTGGTCTGCTTCCATTCCAAACTGTCTTATGACACTGGCTTGGGGAAGGAATGATTTGTGATGACAATGGACTGTGCTAAGGGCTTGTCTCCCTAGTGGAATTAGGGTCACTATTCCAAGATTCTCAGAGCCTCTAGATCTGGTTCACAGGAGAATTTGGCTCCTGTTCCTGAGAGCTGGGAGCCTCTCTTGGGTGCAGGCCTGGGAGATGGACATGTTGACGACTGGGAAAGACTCAAGCCCTGGATGCCTTGCTGGGTCCTGGAGGTCCTTCCCACACATCAGTTGCCGGGCCCTAGTCATGTCTGAAGTTCATGTCCAGAGCCAAGTATGAACCGGGGCCAGAGTGCCCTCAGCCAGAGCAGCACCCCCGGCCACAGGGCCTACGGTCTGGGAACGTGGCCCATCCCACTCACCTGGGGAACATGGAAAAGGCAGCCAGTTTCAGAGTTAGAGCCTGTAATCTGAATACACCGCAGGTGACACGCTGATGGTGTTTTTTTTCCATTTGGCAGTCAGCTGTTAGATCCCCAACTCTTTTCCGGGCAGTGTTGATGGAGTTGTCTGCTAATGGCCTTCTGGGTGTGACAGAACTCTGGGATGTAGTGGGATTTCTGTTGATGGACCTTGAACATGGGCCAGAGAGCTTACACTTATCTCTTACCTTACTGGGGTTCTGGATCCCCTTGCTTCTTCAGACTCAGTCACCCCGTGACTCAGCTCCCAACTGACTCAACTGACTGGTGACTCAAGTCACCCAGCTCCCAACCGTGTGTGTGGGGTGTGCGGTCGGTAGTTTCCAGGCTGCTCCTCATTTTCCACAGGGAGGCTGCTTGCATAGGGCTGAGCTCAGAGGTTCTAGAATGCAGCCATAGCTTTCAGCCTCCCTTCCCCTCTGCTGAGAGCTATCTCTGGACCTCAGGGATACGTCCTGGTGGATTCCCATGGCTGCCTGTAGACTGAGTCCAGCCCAACCAGGCCACTGTCCCTCTTGATTCCTTCTAGGATGTCGACCATTGTTCTGCTCTGCAAGTTCTTGCACACCTGTACTTGACCAAGGCTTTAACTGGAATCCTGGGAGTGGGTGTGCTGGGGACCAAAGGGAAGATGGGTGAGTCCAGATTCACATGTTCAAATAGCTTTCAATGAAACCATTCATAATCTTGACTTGAAACTCCATGCCTATGTATTAGGTGAAATAAGCACATGTGTGGAAAGTGTTTTCGAAGCTTGTTTATGGCCTCTTTGGCCAAAGGCGCCTCCTATTTAATATGGACAGAGAACTCACCCACGATTGGTTTAGCATGGGTGAACCTGGTGAAATATCTGTGGCTGTTTTAAGGACGGGTCCTGTGGGCTTCATGACCTCCTTGGGCATTGACCTTTCCAGAAGGTCCCCCAGCATTTGTTCAGTAGGCCACCCCTGATTGGGGAAACAGGGTACCACTCTGCACGTATAGTCTGGCACAGTCCAGTGGGCATCAGCTCAGCCCCTGTGAGGACTAGTTTGCCAGGTCCACAGCCCTGGGATAGTGCACACATCCTGGCCGGTTCCTAGAAGAAGGGGGGGTGAGAGGGTGTCACTGACGCTAGATCATCATGGAACACAGCACCATGGTGAGCCTGTGATACTGTGGGCATGTTCCATGCTATTTATTACATGGTATAGAATTGTCCCTGGGGTCCAGGGGTGATGGAGGGAAAAATGTGGTTCAGAGACTTTCTGGAACATAAACCCCACCCAGGATGCCCCAACCTGCACAGGGGAACCATCTCGGGGATGCAGTGCCTGGATCCCCCAGTGGTGTTTGGGGCTGATGCTTCTATACAGCCTCTGTGGGAGAATTTCAGAGGGCTGCCCACGTTTGGGTTCCTAGAGTCTGGACATCTGCTTCAACCCCCAATGCCCTGGCCAGCCTGGATCCTGACTTCCCAGGAAGCAGCCACTAAGCCTAGGTCTGGTCTCACCAATTAAGGTGAAATGTGCTGAGCACTTTCCTGTCTGTAGCGAACCAGTAGGTCACCTTGGCTGTGTGGTTCTCTTTGGCAACTTCTCTTTCAAGGAACAAGAAAGATGGGGACAGGAATGTGAGGAGTATGACCCCAAGTCTGCCAGAGCCTGAGTTCCAAGTTGTACCTTGACCTTTGTCTTTTTCAGGGATTCCTTGAACCCCGGAGTACAAGTACAGAGGAAGGTCGTTCAAGTTCAAATCTTGTTTTCTCTGCACTGGGTTTGGGGATGGGGAGGAGTTGTGAGTCCATAACTCTGATTCAGCTTGAGAGAGAAACGAATATCAAAGTCCTGTCTCCAGTGATAAATACTTGATCAGGTTCTGGGTAGTGAAGGTTGCTGACGATTGTAAAGAAGGCTCTGCAAGAAGAATATGGAGAGAGACAAGATGATAGGTGCCAAGTTCCCTAGGAAACCAAGGTCCCTCCATGTCTCTTGCCTTCTGTTTTTTGGATCCCAACGAAGCCCCTAGAACTAGAGGATGATCTAGTTACATTTCACTTTGTCATTTTACTGTTTGAGGAAGAAAGCGTTCATGGCAATCTTGCAAATGGAATTGAGAGCTTGGTTCTAATTTTAAGTTCAGGATCTGGATGATGGACGGGGGAGGTGGACCATGCTGCTGGGGCTCAGTGGCTACTGTGAGAAAGGCAGGAAACAGGCACGGTGAGAACCATGTAGGACTCCAGGACCAGGCCTTTCCTGAGGGACTCTGCACACAGAACACTTACGTGGAGCCCACAGTGCTCCCCAAATGGAAGGTGGTTGGTCCAGTCCTGGAGCTGGAACTTGGGAGTTAGGGGTTGGTGGCATTTGCATGGGAGGACCAGAGAAGATAGGCATATGGAAACCCCACGAAGGCCTCACGTATCTTCTTGCTGAATCTTTTCCAGGAGCCCAGGGCTGTATCCACCCTGAACAAGTCCAGGGGGAAAGTCCTTCAAGGCCAATGCTTTATGGGCTGCTTAACCCACTTTAATGGAACTAAAATACTGTAAAATAAAACAACCCTAGCAAACCTCTAGGAACTGCAGAGAAAGAAGTGGGAACGTTTCCTTGTGTAGACTATTCTTGGATTTGGAACTCGAAACGAGCCATTTGGGCTTTTGACTTTAATTCCATCAGCTTCCTTGGTCTTGACTTCCTTTATTAGTCTTCCACTGGTGATCAGACTTGGCCTTTTCCTTGAAGTGCCTGGTTCTCAGCCCTCCAGACAACTGGATGGCATACTGGCATGCAGCCTTGGGCAAATACCCTTGGTTGTTCATATACAGGTTGTACTCCCCATGGGTATCCAATTTGGCAGCTGATGGGGTGCTTCCTGAACTTCTGATTCACTCTACTGTAATCCTCCACCTTGTCACTCTCCATAGCCATGTTCTGCATGCTGCTCAACTGTTGGGCAGGCCAAAGAAATCCCCCCGCTGTTTGTCACCTTCTGGCTTCATCAGATCATTGGTGCCTTCTGTTGGTCCCTACCTACTTGGAACTTTGCAGGTGTAATCTGAAGCACTTCTTGTATACAGAGGGCAGAGAGTCTGAGGAAGAGGCAGACCACTCCAGAAAGTAGGTGGCCGGTTTACTAAGACAAGCCTCGTAGATCTATATGTTCCCTCGTTCAGGTGGCCACAAGAAAAATAGATCTCCACACCGACCTGACAAGACCCAGAAGTCTATGGAGCGGTCTTAATTTGGCTCAGACATGCGTGCCATTTAAGTGTTCTCGACACCTTATACTCCCCAAAGTATGTCCTTTAGAGCAGCCCCATGGTAGGGACACTAGGCAGGGTATGCAGACGAGGGACAGGGGAGGAAAAGAGGAGGATCCAACTACCTAGGTGCATGTGGAGGGTCAGCAGGGGGCCATTCCTCTAGATTATCTTCAACTCCTCCCCAGCCAGTAGGCCCAGCCAACTTTTTTTTTGTTGTTGTTTTTGATGGAATTGTTCAACTCCCTGGCAGGCCGTGGACTCTTGTCTATGGGCTCCTTGTCTACTTCATGCTTCTTGAAGGAGCTATACCACCTATTTCCTTTCCTTTCTTGGTCCAGTTCTGGGTCTAGGTCTAGCTCTTTCCTTCCCTCTGTTCCATTCCAGTCCCAAGTCCTGTTGATCACAGAAGGCACATCACCTTCAATGACTTTGAAAATTTGTCAGCTTCTGGAGGTTTCTTCTTTTCCAGCTCTTCTTTACTCTTTTTTTTTTCATCCCTTGGTACTAGGATCCTGTCTCAGGTAGTAAGGGATCTTTGAGCTCGCTGATGTGTGTTCCCTGTGTTCAATGTGGACTGGGCCTCGCTAGTGGGTCAGTCTGCCTTGCTGTGGAGGAGCTGGGGGGGATGTAAATGTGAGCACTGTCCTCTGTGGCTCATGTGGCCCAGTGGGACCAGCTCATTTCTGTCTTGAGTGTGGTTCCCAAAGAGTATATGGTAAACGCCGAGGAGCTTAAACCTAAATTCCACCTTCTATTCAAGATCTTCATCTTTCTGCATTTGCTTTTGTGGATTTTTCCTTAAGTTCTTCCTGCTCTTTGACTGGAAATCCCAGCTCAGACCATCTGAAGCAAAGCAAAATACAGTGTTGTTTTTCTTTTTGTTTTTTTGTTTTTTTTTGTATGCCACAGGACAGATTTCTAGTTTTATTATTTTTTCCCAAATACTTCTATTGTTTCTGTGTTATCAGATGAATTGTTCATGCACCACACCCAGTGCTCCATGCAATATGTGCCCTCCTCAATACCCACCACCAGTGGTTTTAAAAAGTTGTGAAATCAGTCTCATTCATAGTACTTACCTATACCAGAGAATAAAACCAATATTTAAGGGCACCAAATTATCCAAGTTCCAATGAGGAAAATGTCTGATGCTGACGTATCTAAAATCAGCAGGCACAAACCCCACTACAAGCAGACAATGGGAAATGACAGAGGGGGAAATCTGAAGGATTCAGGAGCATCTCTGATTAAGACTGCTGTGGTAAAGCATTTAGGGAGAGCCTGAGCACAGGACTTAAGAAGAACCATAATCAGGACCTAAATTCAATATTGGAGATGTACAGTGATGAGGGAGCCCACAGATCAGAGCAGACCTACAGTCCCCTTAACGTCAGGAATGTTGCTGGAATAACATTTCAGGAAGCCCAGGAAGGCTTTCCGGAGCAGCATGCAGCAGCTCCCTGCACCGGAGCCTGAGTGCTGAGTCTATTCCCAGCTCAGAAGAGCAGCTGGATCAAGGAGGCCTCCATCCTGCTCTGCCAAGGTGGTTAGTACACCACCCATCAGACATGCCTTGAGGATTTATGTAAAAATGTGCAATGAAATGAGGCCATCCAGCTATCTTCCCATAAGCCTAAAGAACCGCTGCCTCCCTGGACTGACTTCCATTTTTTACTTGAGTTTTCCCTGTGATGCTTCTCTAGGCAGCAACAAGGCTACATTTAGGGTCCTCACAGCTAGCGCTTCCTCTGAATTTTTTGGAATTCAGGTCGTCAAGAGTTCCCAAGTGTGGAAACATGCTGTTGTCTTCAATGTCTGGCTGTCTGTTGCAGAGGGAGCCCCAACCGCTAGCAAAGGCCTTGGATGTGATTGAGCTTAATGTGTCCCGCATGCAGGTGGAGTGGCTGGTGGGCCCACAGGACAATTCCCTTCAGAGCTCGTGTCCTGTCCAGAGAGTGAACCCTGGGCATCAAGACCTACGTTGCAGTGAGAAGGTCTGAGATGAGTCTCAGCACTCCCTTGTGCCCTGGTCTGGGCCCATCTGCTGTTCCCGTGAGTCCTGGCATCTTGAACCACAGAGAAGAACTTCTGTCTCACCCACCCGATTGAGTCAGGCGAATCCATGTATCCTGTGGCTGATGGGAGAATTTGGGACTTGGATTACGTCTCCTAAATCACTCCTAGGAGGCCGTAAACCAGCCTTTGATTGGATAACCGGGAGAGGGTGTGCACGATCCCAATGAAGGCAGTGATAGCGGCGCATCACTGGGCCCCACGGGCCAACTGCAAATATTCCCGAGGCAAAAGTGGGCTCAATGTACTTGGGAAGGCATCGCCTCAAACTTTGTTCCTTCTATGTTGTTCAGCACTCCCCAATGCCAGTCATTGAGCTGGCTGCTCCTCCGGGCTTAGGTCACAGGCTCCCTGGGCACCGAGGCCCTCTCAGATGAAGATATCCTCTAAGGCACTGTGCCCTTAGTCCTTGACCTCAGCGAACTCATAGTAAATTCCAGTGTTAGCCCCTCGGTCAAGTCCACCTCTCCCACGGTTTCCAAGCTCCAGGAGATCGACTGTGTGTGTGTGAGTGCGCGCGTGCTCGCAACCATGGGAGAGAATGGTAGACCTCAAGGCATCTGGAATCTGGGCTCCCTCTATGTCCCTTGGCTTCTATCATTTTTCTCAGGATAACTTTGGATCGCATCCAAACCGCCGTCACCAGCATGAAAGGGATGAGGGCCATTTTCTTGAATTTTGCTTCCCGCCCCCGCTCCCCACCCCCCCATGACGTGGGGTTATGAAAGGGAAGGAATCCTGTGTGGGAAGAGCTGTGACTTTCCACTGTCTTGAGTGCAGAGGGGATCACAATGAGATGGTCTCTAAGTTCAAGACCTGAATCAGAGTCAGCGGGGGGTCTACATCTTCTGCTGGGGCCTGAGGTTTGCCAGCAGAAGTATGGGAGAGGGGTGCAGGGATCACCAGGCAGAACTCAAAGTTCATGAAACACTTCTTAGCACTTGAATATCTTTAAAATATAGTTTGCTTTGGGGGGGGGCACCCCAGAGCTTTACCCTCAGGAACACGGATGGGCCAGACCTGGAGCTGGTTCTAGGAAGTGTGTTCCTATGCGGTGACGTGTGTTCAGGGAATTGCTGAGTGGAACAGACCCTTTCAGGGCTGGCTTCAGTGGCTCTGGACTTGCCATCCATGGGGGTCAGGGCCCCTC
>CM053607.1:123068964-123080983 GCA_028646535.1 Procyon lotor | reverse complement strand
TGAGGGTTTACTTGTTGTGGCTGTTTGTGTAATCCAGAGTAAGTTGTGTAAGCTCATCAGCATATGGTGACATTGTTGCCGGCTCTTCTTTATGGCCCTGGGCTTGGGCACAAAGCAATTGTCCGTGCCAGGATGTGATTCCTCTTTCTTGGCTCAAGATGAAACTCATTTCCAGGCATTCCCCATTCTTGTAGGAAAGTCTGGATTCCCTGGTCTCTCCGAGGACTGGCTTGGAGGGACTGAGAAATGCAGGGGCACCCTGGCATGACTCACTGTGTATACGTGAGTGGTTTTCAGGGACGTACTGCCCTGGCAAGGCCCGCACATGTCTCTTTGCTGGTGGGATATGAGAAATCCTTAACCGGGAAGGCCAGGAACCAGCATCACTAGGAGAAAACGTCCCATGCATCTACTCGCAGTCATGTTGGCGAGCATCTCTGTGCCTGGATATCATTTGTTCAATAACGAATGAACAGACTCTGAAAACCTTCAGAACAGTGAAAAGGATTTTAAGGAACTTCCGTTCAGGAAGGGCTCTTCCTTTTGTTTCGGGGAATATTAACTGGCCTTCTGAGGGGCCTGGTTCACCTTTAGGTCACCAGGGCTTTGTGTACCTGGAGCTCTGACTGCCCGCAAAGTCAGACTTGTCATCCTTGGAGCTGCCCTGTGGGGCTGGGAGGGGAACTTGGGGCAAGCAAAGGCCCTGAGGCCGGGGCCAGAAATACTGAGAAAACAGAAAAGTAGCTGTTAGTTTCTCATAACCAGAAGGACTGCCTTGTTTCTTTTTCTTCCCTCTTGTTAGGTGATTCTTGACAGAAATATAAAAATTCTAACTTAAACATAATTTTACACAAAACACCCTATAAAGCCTTGCCTATGGAACTGTTAAAGCATTGAGAATCATCGTCCTTATGAAGGCTAAGAACTAAGTGAGAAATGGGTCACCTTAAAGTAGTAAAGAATCTAAGTCAGGTTAGGAATCAAGAATTTACCTCAAAACTCTTTCCGAGCTTCCCCTCCTGCCTATGATGGGATAACAAGTTTCAGACTCCCTCCGGCATCAGGTAAAAAGCCAGATGAACGGCATCATCTGAATGTCTCAGACGCTGGAGAAAAGGAGGACAGACGGTGTCTGAGAGCAGGAAGCAGGTTGGGGTCCCCATGACGGCCCCGGCTCAATCTGCAGAGCTTTCAGGATGTGGTAAGGCAGGGATCCAGGCAGGAGGGCATCCCCCTGAGGTAAGGAAACAGGGAAAGTCTGGGAATCCTAGAGCGGACTTCCAGAGAGGAGGGAAGAATGGCTGAATTGGGTGGGGGGTGATATTGAAGAGGAACTGGCAGAGGGGTCATGGACTCATCCTCAGGGGTAAGGATTAGCGCAAACTGAAAAATTGATTTTTTTTTTTTTTTTCTCCTGGTGTTAAAAGAAAGACACCACCTCTTTTTTCTTTCAGAGCATCTTTGTATCTTCCAATTGTTTCTCTGTCCATTGGTATACAATCTTCTTAAAAGCTAAATAACCAGGGGCGCCTGGGTGGCTCAGTCGTTAAGCGGCTGCCTTCGGCCCAGGTCATGATCCCAGCGTCCTGGGATCGAGCCCCGCATCGGGCTCTCTGCTCAGCAGGAAGCCTGCTTCTCCCACTACCATTCCCTCTGCTTGTGTTCCCTCTCTCACTGTTTCTCTGTCAAATAAATCTTTTTAAAAAAAAATTAAAAAAAAAACTAAATAACCATTTGTTGAAGAGACTGTCTTTTTTCCACTGGATATTCTTTCCTGCCTTGTCGAAGATCAGTTGGCCGTAGAGTTGGGGGTCCATTTCTGGGCTCTCTATTCTGTTCCGTTGATCTATGCATCTATTTTTGTGCCAGTACCACACTGTCTTATTATAGCTTTGTAATAGAGCTTGAGGTCAGGAATTGTGATGCCGCCGACTTTGGTTTTCTTTTTCAACATTCCTCTGGCTATTTGTGGTCTTTTCTGGTTCCATATAAATTTTGGGATTATTTGTTCTATTTCTTTGAAATAAATTGATGGTACTTTGATAGGGATTGCATTCAATGTGTAGATTGCTTTAGGTAGAATAGACATTTTCACAATAGTTGTTCTTCCAATCCATGAGCATGGGACGTTTTTCCATTTCTTGGTGTCTTCCTCAATTTCTTTCATGAGCACTTTACTATGTAGCCATCAAGAGAAACGAAACCTGGCCATTTGCAACGACGTGGATGGAACTGGAGGGTATTATGCTAAGCGAAATAAGTCAGTCAGAGAAAGACAACTATCACATGATCTCTCTGATAGGAAGAATTTGAGAGGCAAGGCGGGAGTTGGGGGGAGTGGGGGAGAGAAATGAAACAGGAAGGGATGGGGAGGGAGATCAACCATAAGAGACTCCTAGGCTCACGAAACTGAGGATTGCTGGCGGGTAAGAGGGTGGGGATAGGGTGGCTGGGTTGTGGACATTGGGGAGGGTATGTGCTACGGTAAGTGCTGTGAAATGTGTAAGCCTGATGATTCACAGACATGTACCCTGGGGCACATACATTGTCATTATATAATATATATGTTAATATTATATAACATAACATATATGACATACATTATGTTAATAAAATTAAAAAAAAAAACTAAATAACCTTTTTGCCAGCTTTTCGTAGGTAGGTCTTTCTCTAGTGCCTGGGAGCCATCCTCATGAAATTGCATTTCAGTGTCTAGTTTCAAATATTCCACAGAGATTTTATTCACACAGAACATCTCTTAAATTGTAATCAAGGAAGATGAAACCCCAGTGTCACGATCACACTGGGAGGGTAGAACCCCAGCAGGTGCTGCTGGGCTGTAAGATATAAACCTACCTC
The DNA here is from genome assembly GCA_028646535.1 of Procyon lotor. Lineage (NCBI taxonomy): Eukaryota > Metazoa > Chordata > Mammalia > Carnivora > Procyonidae > Procyon > Procyon lotor. Next base: position 123,078,124 of record CM053607.1, on the reverse strand, counting down.
CTCGTCTTAAAATATTAGGGATTATTTTTTTCAGGAGAGGAAGATGGTGGTGAAGTTAGGAGGACCCTAGGCTTGTCTTGTCCCATGAATACAACTAGATAACTATCTATCAAACTTCTCCTCAGCATCTCCAGAAATTGGCCTGAAGGCTGACAGAACAAACTCCATAACTAAAGGGTGCTGCGTCCGGCGCGACAATCTCGAACCAGGGCTGAGGGGAAGGGAATGAGGAAAAAAATTTTTTCAGAGGTTCGAATATGGGAGCGGGAGGAACACAAAGCATGATGTCCAGATTGTGTTCAGCTTTATTCAAGAATGCACCTTCTTGGGTGCCTGGGTGGCGCAGTCGTTGAGCGTCTGCCTTCGGCCCAGGTCAGATCCCGGGGGCCTGGGATCGAGCCCCACATCGGGCTCTCTGCTCTGCAGGAAGCCTGCTTCTCCTGCTACCAGTCCCTCTGCTTGTGTTCCCTCTCTCGCTGTGTTTCTCTCTGTCAAATAAATAAAATCTTTAAAAAAAAAAAAAAAAAAGAATGCACCTTCTTATATAGCGAAAAACAAGTCCAAAAGAATGGTTACACCCTGGAGTCACGTAGCACACCTTGTACTTCTAGGAATTTGTTCTTATATCAAAACTTCCCTTATCACAGGCCCCAAGAAATCTGGGTCATCATCTACTCTAAAGACAACTTAAGATTAGAAAGACTGATTTACAGGGATCCAATATTTACATGCATATTGGTACATTGCTGCAGTTTAGTGATATAATCAGTGACGATCTGCGCAGCTTGTCCTTCAAGGAGATAAGGTCGATCACAGACCAGCAAGCCTCAAGGCCCTTTGTCGAGCCCATTCTCCAGCGCCCGCTTTCCGCCCAAACAGGCAGGGGTCACGAGTCAGGGCACAAGCCTATTCTCTAGCGACCGCTTTCCAGCCCATTTGGGCAGGGATCACGAGCCCGGGCTCAAAAGGTGTCTCTAGCAGCTAGCCAGTGGCTGACCACATCTCCCACTTCTTTGTTTTATGATTCAAAATATGCATACAAGCTTTCATTTTGCACTTGTGTCGTCTTACCCGATTCTGAGACACCTACCATATAATTAGAAGAATTAACACTACAAAGATAACCATAAACATCCAGAATGAGTGACACAGAATATTACCAGGGTTAAATCCATGTAAATTATCGAATATTTGAGCTACTATCTTAGCAGGACTGATTGCTTCTAAATGTGAACAACTTATGTCGGAAATTTCCCTTTGTAACCTTACTAGATCAAGGCTCACGTTATTATGGAACCATATGCCTTGAAGAAGTCTTTTTACTTGAATCCAAGTAAAATTATTAGCTTTCATAGGGGTTACACAAATGTGTTGGTACCCAGCATGGCATATCAAAGACATCTGTGTTTTCAAGGAGGAAAGTTGGTCACCGAGAAACTCAACTGCCTCTTCTAGGCCATCAAGACGATTAAGTATCTTTTGATCAACATGTTCCTGAGTGGATAATGCATAAGAAACATTTTGAGCTAATGCATTTACATGTTGTGCTGTATGGATAGTTTGAGATAGAGCGACAGAAGTACAGTAGCAGTGGCTATAAGAGCCACAAGGGCAGCAATACCTGCTATAAGTAAGCCGAGAAAATGTTTAACCCTTTTTAGTTGTAATTGCAATTCTAAAGCAAATTGGTACCCATAATCCACATACCAGGGTCCCTTAACTTTTACAGGTAACAGCATATATGGCGGTTGCACAGTCAAGAAAATTGTTAAAGGTCCTATCTGAGGACACGGTAATTCGACAACTTGTCAATACGCAGTTGTGACGGTGAAGACTCATTGAGCCATTGGAATTATGCTGAGTAGCATTTACATATCCAAACCCAATGACTATAAAGAAAGGTCCTGGCACGCAGGCTTGTAAAGTAATATTGACTCCACCAGGTGAGTAGGATCCAATGACAACCTTTTTTCGTGCAATAGGTCCCATTGCAGCAACTAGTTTCCAAAGGTCTGAATGAAACGTCCCGCTGATAATAGAAAAAGTCCCGGCAGGAACAGTCACGTTATGCTGAGCAATCCTGGGGGCTGAGAGATAAACTGTAGAGGATTTTCCCGCGTTTTTCTAGACCAGTGCTAAATTAATCAATCTCTCGACCCGCGGGATCAAATTCCTTAATGCAGTCCGAACTCGTCGATGAGCCGTCAGGCGTCTTCCTCGCCATCCGGGCTGATCGGCTGTTGTCAACCTGGCCATCCTTCGATGCAGGGGTGACAATTCGAAAGCATCTCTCTGGGAGCCATCGCGGCATTTCTTCATCCTGAGGGAAGATACAAACAAATCTGCGCTCTCTGCGAAGGATGGGGTCAGGTCCTTTCCAGGTTCTAGTAAGAGGGTCTTTCCATTTAGTGTAAGGAAGAGGGGAAAAATCCGGGTGCCAAAAGCTCTCAGCCGCAGTGCGACCAATCACATCCACACTTAAAAAACGTATCCACTGTTCTTTATGTTTTAAATGTACATGAGGAGAGTATTTGACTCGTCCCCTTAGTATCTCCCCCTCAATTTATGTAAATAAGTTTTGAGGGTGGAGTGACTTCTTTCCACTATGGCTTGCCCTTGAGAATTGTAAGGAATGCCAGTGGAATGGGAGATTCCAAAAGTGGCACAAAAGTGAGCAAAAGTTTTAGAAGTATAGGCAGTGCCATTGTCAGTTTTAATGGCTTTAGGCATCCCGATTTGAGCAAAAGCTGCAAAAAGATGATTTTGAACATCAGTAAAAGCTTTACCACTATGAGCAGTGGCAACAAAGCCCGAAAAGGTGTCTACAGACACATGAAGATATTTAATTTACCAAGAGATTGGTATATTGTAACGTGCATCTGCCATAGATGATTGGGCATAAGGCCTCTGGGATTAACAGTGTAAGAAGGTAAATTAAGAGACTCAGGACAGAGCACTCTCTAATGATCTGTCTGGCTGTCTCTCGAATTTTAAATTGTCTAAGAGCTGCAGAATTTTGAAAACGAGCATGGCTATTTTTAGCTTGTTCTGCGGGTGTTAATAGATAAGCATGAGTAAGTTGATCAGCCATTTCATTTCCTTGAGACAATGGTCCAAGTAACCCTGTGTGTGCCCGAATGTGGGCTATAAAAACAGGGTGTTGTCTCTTTAATAGAGTTTGTCGAATTTCTCAGAATAAATGAAACAATTCTTCATCATTGCAGCAAAGGAAGGCTGCAGGTAGCTGAGGAAGTGCCTTAGCTACATATTGGCTGTCAGTAAAAAGGTTAATTGCCATGCTAAAAAGCTGTAAAGCTAAAGCTACAGCTTTAAGTTCAGCTCTTTGTACAGAGCTGGTAGCATTAATTATAAGTTTTGGTGAACTTCTCCTTGTTAGAGAAGTAAATTGCAATGTTCCCAGTCTTGTTGGCATCAACAAAAATATTAGGAGCTTCCTCAAGTGGAGTTTGAGAAATGAGAATTTGTGGCATTACGGAAACTACGTTAAACTGTAGAAGTTCAGGGGTGCCTGGGTGGCTCAGTCGTTAAGCGTCTGCCTTCGGCTCAGGTCATGATCCCAGGGTCCTGGGATCAAGCCCCCCATTGGGCTCCCTGCTCCGCTGGAAGCCTGCTTCTCCCGCTACCATTCCCTCTGCTTGTGTTCCCTCTCTCGCTGTGTTTCTCTCTGTCAAATAAAATCTTAAAAAAAAAAAATCAAAAAGAGGGGACAGCTGTTCTGTTAAAGCTCGAGAGGGTCTTATCCAATTTATGTCTCCTAGTAACTTTTGATAATCATTGAGTGTCCTTAAAGGACTAGTTCTTACTTGTATTTTTTTGAGGTTTAATAGACTTGCGCTCAATAATATAACCCAAATATTCATAAGGCTCAGCTCTTTGAATTTTCTCAGGGGCCACTACAAGATTAAAATCTTGTAGGCATTTTTGTAAAAACTCAAAAGCCGCTAGCAGCTCCGTTTCAGTAGCTGCGGCTAGTAATATATCATCCATATAGTGAATACAATAAACTGCAGAGAAACGGGCTCTAAAAGGCTTTAGAGCGCGAGTAATGAACTCTTGACATAAGGTAGGACTATTGGCCATGCCTTGTGGCAGGACTTTCCATTGATATTGCTCATAAGGAGCTTGTAAATTGGTGGTAGGTATTGAAAACGCAAATTTTTCACAGTCCGCATGAAACAAAGGGATAGTAAAAAAAAAAAAAATCTTTTAACTCTATAATCAACAACTTATAATGGAGAGGAATGGCTGATGGCGAAGGAAGCCCTGGCTGCAAAGCTCCCATGGGTCTCATTACAGCATTAACTGCCCTCAAATCTTGTAAGAGCCTCCATTTACCAGATTTCTTTTCAATGACAAATATTGGAGTATTCCAGGGACTTGTCGAGGGCTCACGGTGCCCTAAATTTAATTGTTCTTGAACCAGTTGCTTCGCTGCCTCTTGTTTAATGTCTGATAAGGGCCACTGATCTACCCATACCGGGTCGTTGGTGATCCATTTTAGAGGCATGGCATGAGGAGTATTCAGTGGCCCTGATGAAAACCCAGCCCATGTCTGTTTAACTTTGGCTGAGGTTCTAGAGGGTCGGTCTTTCCTTGCAGATTCTTTCCAAGACCTTTACCTGGCTCATAGCCCATCTGACACATTATCATTGATGCAACTGACTGTCGTTGTGGGACAGGCATCCGCCTAGTTTCGAGAATTAATCCCATATCAGAGAGAGGACATCACGCCCCCACAAGTTAAGGTCTATGGCTAAAACAAAAGGTTGAAATTCACCTGAATGACCGTCATCAGTTTCCCAATGTAGCTGATTAGAACTGACCTTTGGAGAATGAACCATACCTACTCCCCTAATAGGAGTGGTAGTGTCCTGCAAGGGCCCGGAGGAAGGTCATTGTTTTTCTGAGACAACTGACATATCTGCTCCGGTATCTACAAGGCCCTTAAAAATTTTTCTGTTAATTTTTAAGCACAAATAAGGTTTTTCAGCTGAAATTAATTGCATCCAATGAATATCAGAGCCAAACCCTTTATCTCCCCGGGATGTTTTTACAGCCTTATGATCTGTTTGTAACCTTGGCATAATGATTAACTGAGCTATAGGGACTTTTGGAACCAAAAGTCAAAATACCCTGTTTGAGACTAGTAAGAATTTTTATTTTCCCAGTGTAGTCTTCATCTATCACCCCAGGATGAACAGTGAGTCTTTTAAGGACCCAACTGGACCTACTTAGAATTAATCCCCAAGTTCCTTTTGGCAAGGGTCCCCAGATTCCAGTAGGAACTGGGCGAGGAGGTTGTCCTCCTTCAAAGTATTCTGAAAAAGCCAGGAGCAAGATCTAGTCCTGCACTGGAGGGGGTACCTTTGAGTAGTCGGTCAATCCCGGGAAGGTCGGCAGTGTTAGCTCTGACTGGTTTGAGAGGCTTGAGGGACCATCGCTGCTATTGTTTGACGGGGCTGCGGTGAGCCCCATTTCTGGTTTCCCGAGATAGGATTTCCAAACTTATCAGTTTTAGAGCGACACTCATTGGCCCAATGGAAACCTCTTTGACATTTAGGACAAAGAGATGTAGTCTGATTGGGGGCCGGAGGTGGGTAGCTAGTATGGCCCCTTCTTTTAGGACACTGATTTTTAAAATGTCCGATTTCTCTGCATTGGAAACAAGCCTGAGAATTACTCCCTCTTCCTTGCATTCAGCTACGACTACGACCTTGCCCGAGCATTTGCTGCTGCATCTGTTGAGGGGAAATTCCCCGAAGCGCTGCAGCCATTGTAAGCCCTTGAACATAGGATGGTCCTATTTCAGCACATAACCTAACATAGTCTTCCAGAGTACCTGTCCTTTTCCATGGTCTAATAGCTGCCTGACACATGCTATTAGCATTCTCATAAGCAAGTTGTTTTACTATGACTGTCCCCGCTTCTACATCGGTGACAATTCTACCTACTGCTTGAAGCAGCCATGCCACAAAATCTGAGTATTTTTCGTCAGGCCCTTGCCTAATTTTAGGTAACTCCTCAGTTCTAGCCCCGGTGGTGGGCAATTTCCTGCAGGATCTTAATGCAGCTTCATTAATTTGTGTGTACGCAATCTCCGGATAATCCATTTGCGTGCCCACATCGTAATAAACTCCTGTGCCTGCCAGCATTTCGTAAGTGACTGGCACACCTGTCCTCCTATTATAATTAGCCAAATCATTACATCTATCATGATAATCAGATTTCCAAATTAAATAGTCTCCTCCAGACAGGCCTTAGCAATAACATGCCAGTCTCCGGGCCTAACGCCTCCCTGCCTATATTATCAAGCATAGATAAAGGGCGCTGTTGGCCCGTATTGAGCACAAGCAGTTTTTAATTCCTTTAAAACTTTAAAATTCAAGGCTGAGTAAACTCTGTCCTTGTTGGTTTAAGCTCACGGGAAAAGCTTGGAGATCTGTTGTGTCTTCGCCTTGTCTACCTGCCTCATAAAGAGCCCTTTGGAGTGGTGTAACTCTGGTTACAGGCATGCCGCCGGCAGTTTGCTGATTAACCATAATAGGAAAAGCCTGTATAGGCATTGGATCAGGTGGCCATACTTTAATTTTTATGGGGCTTTCCCCTGAAGGGTACATTGGACTAGAGCGTGTGGTACAACAGGGAGCTGGGATTGGACTCATGCCATGGTCTTGCTGTTCAGGAGTTGGGGGAGTCCCCACTCCAATGGATCGCCTATTAGGTACTCAAGGAATTTTAAGACTCTTTGACCTTAATGGGGCCGAGGAAGAGGTTAAGGGATACTCATCGCCCATACCTTCCCCGTCACGGTCACTGTCCAAATATACATCATCGTCACAGACCTCATCACCTCCTGATTTAAGCCGAGGTGCACAAGGGGGTGGCCTGCTACATTCTCTTGAATATGAAGGAGGTGCACTGGGTTCAGAGGATCCAGAGGAATTTATAATTTTAAAAGAGGAATCAACTGGAAGCGACGGCTGTGACACCAAAGGTGTCAGCGTCATATTTATCATGGCCTCAGGAGGAAGCTTAATATCTTCCTGTATCTCACCTCCCTCCCCATCCTTTGTAGAGCTGGTCTCAGATTTAAGAGAAACTAGTTCAATTTTATGCAAAGGATCTATAGCTTGTCTCAACTGCTCAAACAGATGCATAGTGCCCTCTGGGACAGCTGATGCTCCCCTTAAGGCTATTTGATTTTTTATCTCCTGGCCAACCTGACGCCAGTCTTCTGGATTTCGACTGCCATCCTTAGGAAACCAAGGGCACAATTCTTCAACCGTTTCAAAAAACTTATGCAAGGCCCCTTTGGGTACCTTATGACCCTTTTCTTTAAAAAGGGCTTGAAGCCCCGTTACAAAGAGTACTTGATTAGCTGAATATTCCTGTCCCATGATTATAGTCCCGCCGTGCCAGGGGATGCCTGGTTCCCTTACCTGAATTAGACTTTGTTCCGGAACCACAACTCTCCTGTGCTCTGCTCAGGTCCCTGTTCGGGCGCCACTTGCCACGGCCGATGTGACAATCTCGAACCAGGGCTGACGGTGAGGGAATTAGGAAAAAAGACAAAGAGACAAAGTATGGGGGCGGGAGGAACACAAAGGATGATGTCCAGATTGTGTTCAGCTTTATTCAAGAGTGCACCGTCTTATATAGCGAAAAACAAGTCCAAAAGAATGGTTACGGGGCACCTGGGTGGCTCAGTGGGTTAAAGCCTCTGCCTTCGGCTCAGGTCATGATCTCAGGGTCTTGGGATCCAGCCCCGCAACGGGCTCTCTGCTCAGCAGGGAGCCTGCTTCTCCCTCTCTCTCTGCCTGCCTCTCTGCCTACTTGTGATCTCTCTCTCTGTCAAATAAATAAAATAAAAAAAATCTAAAAAAAAAAAATGGTTACACCCTGGAGTCACGTAGCACACCTTGTACTTCTAGGAATTTGTTCTTATCATATCAAAACAAACTTCCCTTATCACAGGCCCCAAGAAATCTGGGTAATCATCTACTCTAAAGACTATTTAAGATTAGAAAGACTGATTTCACGAGTGGTACATGCATATGCCTCAGAGGCATTGCTGCAGTTTAGTGATATAATCAGTGACGATCTGCTCAGCTTGTCCTTCAAGGAGATAAGGTCGATCACAGACCAGCAGGCCTCAAGGCCCTTTGTCGAGCCCATTCTCCAGCGCCCGCTTTCTGCCCATTCAGGCAGGGGTCACGAGTCCGGGCTCAACAGGTCCCTCTAGCAGCTAGCCAGCGGCTGACCACAAAAGGGAGAGAAGAGGCCGCATTGAAGGAGGCAGGGACATAGACAAAAGGCCAAGATGGAGGAATTCCTCTCAAATGAAAAGAACAAGATAAAGCCATCGCCAGGTCTCTAAGCAAATGAGACAGAGGAAATATGCCTGATGGAGAATTTAAAAAAAACGATCATAAGGATAGTTGCTGGGCTTGAGAAAAGACCTCAGTGAGACCCTTATCCAGATACTTTTTTTTTTTTTGTAAAGATTTTGAGAGTACAAGCAGGGAGGAGGGGCAGAGGGAGAGGGAGAAACAGACTCCCCACTGAGCAGGGAGCCCAATGTGGGGCTCGATCCCAGGACCCAGAGATCATGACCGGAGCTGAAAGCAGATGCTTAACTGAGCCACCCAGGTGCCCCGGAAGATTGTGTGTGTGTGTGTGTGTATGAAAAGTCATGTATTTTATAATGTATATCAAAATATGAAGTTCTTTTTGACCAGGGAACTTAAAGAATCTTAAAATATTCTTTATGGAACTCAAGTGCTGACAGAATGCCCTGATGTTATTAGTATTTGCTCAGGCCAACTTAATATGTTGGTGGAAACCTTGTATTTTTACTTTTAAGTTTCTCCATACTCTTCTTTTTGTTATTTATTTCCCCCAATACTTCTATTTTTTCAGTGTTCCAAGATTAATTGTTCATGTACCACACCCAGTGGTCCATGCAATATGTGCCCTATGACGTGCCCTCCTCAGTACCCACCATCAGCCTTGCCCAACGCCCCACCCTCTCCCCTCCAAAACCCTCAGTTTGTTGCTCAGAGTCCACTGTGTTTCATGGTTCATCTCCCCCCCCCCCCCCCGACTTCCCCCCATTCACCCTTCTTTTCCTTCTCACAAT
>CM053607.1:123052044-123068464 GCA_028646535.1 Procyon lotor | reverse complement strand
AATTATTATTAATACATATTAATATAATATATTAGGACACACAACAAAACCAGCATCGTGCAAAGATCCAGAGTGTGTGGTAAAACAGAACTGAGGAGGGACAGATTTCATTCCCGGCCTCTGTTTAACAGTGGCCACTGAAAAGCGAGACTTGACAAGGTGAGATATGAACATCTAGGGTTCTAACCTCTACAGTCACATGAAACTTTACTAACTTAGATAGTGTCCCAAAATCAGACTAGAGCCCATTAGGCAGTTTCAAGAATTTCCTTCTAAAAGGAGCTAGTTGTAAGCCCTATTACCCCACTATCTCTCTTGGGGCTCCCCCTGCAGCCCTGTCCTACAAGGAGGCTTTCCTTCAGCCAAAGGGAATATACAGTCTGGAGCCCCATATGGGGTGGGGTGGGAAAAGGACTCCATGTTCATGGATTGGAAGAATAAACATTGTTAAAATGTCTATACTGCCCAGAGCAATCTATACTTCCAATGCCATCCTGGTCAAAATTCCACCAACATTTTTCAAAGAGCTGGAACAAACAATCTCAAAAATTTGTATGGAACCAAAGAAGACCCTGAATTGCTAAGGAAATGTTGAAAAAGAAAAACAAAGCTAGGGGCATCACTTTGCCTGATTTCACGTTTTACTACAAAGCGGTGATCACCAAGACAGCATGGTACTGGCACAAAAACAGACACATAGACCAGTGGAACAGAGCAGAGAGCCCAGATATGGACCTACAACTCTATGGTGAAATAATCTTTGACAAAGCTGGAGAAAATATCCAGTGGAAAAAAAGAGTCTCTTCAATAAATGGTACTGGTAAAATTGGACAGCTATATGTAGAAGAATGAAACTTGACCATTCTCTTACACCATACACGAAGATAAACTCGAAACGGATAAAAGACCTCAATGTGAGGCAGGAATCTATGAAAACCTAGAGGAGAACATAGGCAGTAACCTCTTCAACATCGGCCATAGCAACTTCTTTCAAGACATGTCTGCAAAGGCAAAGGAAACAAAAGTGAAAATGAACCTTTGGGACTTCATCAAGATAAAAAGCTTCTGCACAGCGAAGGAAACAGTCAACAAAACGGGCAACCCACGGTCTGGGAGAAGATACTCGCAAATCACACTGCAAAGGTCTGGTGTCTAAGATCTATAAAGAACTCCTCAAACTCATCACTCAAAAAACAGATAATCATGTTGAAAACAGACAGAAGGGGTGCCTGGGTGGCTCAGTGGGTTAAACCTCTGTCTTTGGCTCAAGTCATGATCTCAGAGTCCTGGGATCGAGCCCCGCATTGGGCTCTCTGTTCAGCGGGGAGCCTGCTTCTCTCTCTCTGCCTGCCTCTCTGCCTACCTGTGATCTCTCTCTCTCTCTCTCTCTCTCTCTGTCAAATAAATAAAATCTTAAAAGAAAAAAAGAAAATCGGGCAGAAGACATGAAAAGACACTTCTCCAAAGACATACAAATGGCTAAGAGACATGCACCAACAGACACGTTCATCATTAGCCATCAGGGAGATTCAAATTAAAACAACATTAAGATACCACTTTACACCAATTACAAAGGCCAAAATCCACAAGACAGTAAAAAGTCTTGTTGGTGCAGCTATTTTGGAAAACAGATTCCTTAAGAAATTGAAAATAGAGCTACCTTATGACCATACCATTGCACTACTACCCCAAAGATATAAATGTAGTAAAAAGAAGGGCCACATGTACCCCAATGTTCATAGCAGCAAGGGCCACAATCACCAAACTGTGGGAAGAACCAAGATGCCCTTCAACAGATGAATGGATAAAGAAGATATGGTCCATATATACAATGGAATATTATGCCTCCATCAGAAAGGATGAATACCCAACTTTTGTATCAACATCGACTGGACTGGAGGAGATTGTGCTGAGTGAAATAAGTCAAGCAGAGAGAGTCAGTTATCATATGGTTTCACTTATGTGTGGAGCATAAGTAAAAAGATGGAGGACATTGGGAGAAGGAAGGAAGGGTGAATTGGAGGCAAATCAGAGGGGGAGATTAAACATGAGAGACTGTGGACTCTGAGAAACTAAGGATTTTGGACGGGAGGGGGGTGGGGGCTTGGGTGAGCCAGGTGGTGGGTATTGAGGAGGACACATTGCATGGAGCCCTGGGTGTGATGCATGAACAATGAATCTTGGAACACTGAAAAAATAAAATTAAAAAAAAAAATACTACTGCCTGGCTTACCAAATTTACTCTGTACACGTCAGTTAGCAGAAAAATAGGTGGAAGGAGGGCAAGATGGCAGAGAAGTAGGAGATCCTGTTGCAACCTGTCCCCTAAAGTGAGCTGATATCTACCAGAACACGCTGAACACCCACGAAATCACCCTGAGGAGCAAGATTTTTCACTTCTGGATCTCTACAGGAGCAGAAGACAGCAGTAGAGAGGGTGCACCCTGCCTGGATCGTGGGTGATATATTCAGCTATACATCCTCTCATCCACTTCTCATCAAAATGACTATGAGGAGGAACACCCAACAGAGGAAAAACCCAGAGACTGTGCTCTCTACCTCAGTAGTATTGGACATGGACATAACAATATGATGGAAAGGGAATTCAGGGCGACAATTATCCAGGCAATGGCTAGGATGGAGAAAAACATTAATGACAACATAGAATCTCTAAGGGCAGAAATGAGAACCAGTATAGCTGATGTAAGAAGTGCTATCAGTGAGATCCAATCCAATCTAAATAGTCTAACAGCTACAGTTACAGAGACAGAGGATAGAATTAGTGATCTAGAGGATAAAATGGTCAAGAAGAAAGGTCAGGAGGAGAGCTGGAGCAAACTGCTCAGGAATCATGAGAAGAGACTTAGGGAAATAAATGACGCCATGAAATGTTCCAACATCAGGATTATTGGAATCCCAGAGGGGGTAGAGAAAGATAGAAGACTAGAAGATATAGCTGACCAAATTCTGAATGAAAACTTCCCCAGTCTGGGGAATGGAACAAGGATTCTTATCCTAGAGGCAGAAAGGACACCTGCCAAGATCAATGAGTCTAGAAAGACATCCAGACACATAAATTATAACATTTGCAAGTTATAATTTTAGACAAGAGGTCCTGAGGGCAGCTAGGGGGAAGAGATTCCTTTCTTATGGAGGAATACCCACCAGAATACCAGACCTGTCCACAGAAACCTGGTAAACCAGAAAGGGCTGGCATGGTATATTCAGGACACTAAACGAGAAGAACATGGAACCAAGAATACTTTATCCACCAAGGCAGACATTCAGAATGGATGGAGAGATAAAGAGCTTCCAAGACTGGCAAGGATTAAAAGAATATGTGACTACCAAGCCGGCACTACAAAAATTATTAAAGGGGGAGTTCTATAAAAGTAGAAAGAACCCATGAGTGATTTAGAACAGAAATTTACAATCTATAGAAACAAGGACTTTACAAGCAACATGATGTCAATAAAAACTAATCTTTCAATAATCACTCTCAATGTGAACGGCCTAAACACTCCCATAAAATGGCACAGGGTTGCAGAATGGATAAAACAACAGGACCTGTCCATATGCTGTCTACAAGAGACACATTGGAACCTAAAGATACATCCAGATTGAAAGTGAAAGGATAGAGAACCATCTTTCATGCCAACGGGCCTCAAGAGAAAGCTGCAGTAGCAATTCTCATGTCAGATAAATTAGATTTTAAGCTAAAGACTGTAGTCAGAGATACAGAAGGACACTACATCATTCTTAAAGGGTCTATCCTTCAAGATCTAACAATTGTAAACATTTATGCCCCCAATATAGGAGCAGCGAACTACATAAACCAACTGTTAATCAAAATAAAGAGTCATGTTGATATGAATACATTAAGTATAGGAGATCTTAACACACCACTCTCAGTAACAGATCATCTAAACAGAAAATCAATAAAGAAACAAGAGCTTTGAATGACACATTGGACCAAATGGACCTCATAGATATATACACAACGTTCCACTCTAAAACAGAATAATCATTCTTCTTGAGCGCACATGGAACTTTCTCCAGAATAGACCACATACTGGGTCACAAATCAGGACTCAACCAATACCAAAAGATTGAGATGATTCCCTGCATTTTCTCAGACCACAATGCTTTGAAACTGGAACTCAGCCACAAGAAAAATTTCGGAAAGAATTCAAACACTTGGAGGCTAAAGACCAACCTGCTCAAGAATATTGGGATCAACCTGGAAATCAAAGATGAACTTAAACAATTCATGGAGATCAATGAGAATGAAGACACATCGATGCAAAACCTATGGTACATGGCAAAGGCAGTCCTAAGGGGAAAATACATAGCCATTCAAGCCTCACTCAAGAAAATTGAAAAATCTCAAATATACCAGCTCTCTTTACACCTTAAAGAACTGGAAAATCAACAAATTAAACCAACCCCAGCACAAGAAGGGAAATAATCAAGATTAGAGCAGAGATCAACGAGTTAGAAACTACAGAAACAGTAGAACGCCATCAGTGAACCCAAAAGTTGGTTTTTTGAAAGAATCAGTAAGATTGATTAGCCACTGGCCAAACTCATCCAAAAGAAAAGAGAGGACCCTAAATAACAAAACTATGAATGAAAGGGGAGAGATCATGGCTAATCCAAAGGAAATAGAAACAATCATCAAAACTTATTATCAATAGCTATAAGCAACCTAGAAGAAATGGATGCATTCCTGGAAACCTATAAACTTCTAAGACTGAAACAGGAGGAAATTGTCAACCTGAATAAACCAACATCCAGTAACAAGATTGAAGCACTGATCAAAAACCTCCCAAAAAACAAGAGTCCAGGACCGGATGGATTCCGTGGGGAATTCTACCAAACTTTCAAGGAAGAAATAATACTTACTCTTCTGAAACGGTTTTAAAAAATAGAAACAGAAGGAACACTTCCAGACTCTTTCAATGAAGCCAGCATTACCCTGGTCCCCAAAGCAGGCAAAGACCCCATCAAAAAGGAGAATTTCAGACCAATGTCCTGATGAATATGGATGCCAAGATTCTCAACAAGATCCTAGCTAATAGGATCCAACCACATAATAATAAAGTAGATAATAAATAAGATTTAAATTTTATAATTTTATAATATATAATAATGTATAATATATTATATGTTATAGTTAATAAATATATATTTTATGTATTATATAAATATATCTTATGTTTATATAGAATACAAATATATTTTATGTTTATAGAATGCAAATATATTTTATATTTATATAAAATATATTTTATATTTATATATTAAATTTATCTTTTTATTAATATACAATTATAGTTATGTTATGATGTAATATATATTTAAGTTAATATGATATATTAAGTTATGTTAAATTCACATTAAACATGAGTTTATATATGTTTTACATTTATGTAAAATATGTTTTATATTTTATATATGTCATATTTATATATATTAACTTTATATTATAGTTATAATATATAGTAATTATAATTATATTGTGTATTTAATATAATATACATTAAGTTATATTAAATTTATATTAAATATAAATATATTTTATATAAACAAATACATTTTTATATATTTTATATTTATATATTATATTAAATTTATATTAATATATAATTATCATAGTAATTATATAAACTTAATATAGTAAATTATATTACATTTATATTAAACAAAATGTAGATTTATATATATTTTATATTTATATAAAATATATTTCTATGTATTTTTTATATTTATTTATATAGAGATATTATATAAAATGATGTGAACACTCACTGACTCATGAGCAGGACCTGGGCAATTGGAGACTTCTCACTGCATTTCCTGTCACTGGAATGTACATCCTGCCTACCTACCCTGCTCCTAAAATGTGCCCCAAGTACATAGCTTTGAGAGTGACTTCGCTTTGAGTAAAAGCTTCTATAGAAGTTTAAAATATTTATTTCAAGGAGGGATGAGGGAGGGGCGTCTGTCTTCGGCTCAGGTCATGATCCTAGGGTCCTGGGATCGAGTCCCGCATCGGGCTCCTTGCTCGGCAGGAAGCCTGCTTCTCCCACTACCATTCCCTCTGCTTGTGTTCCCTCTCTCGCTGTATTTCTCGCTGTCAAATAAATAAAATCTTAAAAAAAAAAAAAAAAAAGGGATGAGGGAGGAGAGGGAGAAAGAGTCCCAAGCTGACTCCATGCTGAGCATGGAGCCCAACCCCCACAACCCTGAGATCACCCAGAGCTGAAACCAAGAGCTGGATGCCCAACTAACTGCACCACCCAGGCAAACCTTCTATATAAACTTTAAGATTTGCAAGAGTGTGTGCACAAGTGAGGGGAGAGGGAGAGAGAGAATCCCCAAACAGACTCCATGCCCAGTGCAAAGGCCAAAGCGGGGCTTGATCCCAGGACCCCGAGATCATGACCTGAGCTGAAACCAAGAGCCTGATGCTCAACCGACTGAGCCACCCAGCTGCCCCAAACTTAAGATTCAATGGGTGTTTGTGGAAATCTACTTGTCTTATGGTTACTCAAGGCAAGCCTCACATTTAAGTCCCCTTGCTATGAAACCTGCCACCTATCAAACTAATGTCCTGCCTCTCTGTTCTCTGTATATGGGAGTCCATTTCAGATTTCACCCAGGAAGCTCCCATGGAAGGTGTGAATGATCAATGACTTCCAGATATTTTCTTCTATTCCATAGGTTGCCTTTTCATTTTGCTGATGGCTTCCTTTGCTACGCAGAAGCTTTTTAGTTTGATGTAGTTCCACTTTTTTATTTTGGCTTTTATTGCCTTTACTTTGGTGTCAGATAAACAAAAACAAACAAAAAAAAAAATCACCAAGACCAATGTCAAGGAATTTACTGCTTGTTTTCCTCTAGGAATTTTATGGGTTCAGGTATTACATTCAAGTCTTTAATCTATTCTGAGTTAACTTTTGTATATGGTATAAGAGTGATCCAGGTTTTTTTATTTTTTTATGTTCAGTTAGCCAGCAGATAGTACATCAAAAGTTTCTGATGGAGTGTTCACTGATTCATTAGTTGCATTTAACACCCAGTGCTCATCACAACACGTGTCCTCCTTAATACCCATCACCTGTTTACGCCATCTCTCCACACCCCTCCCTTCTGTAAACCTGAGTTTCCCTGAGTCCAGAATCTCTTATGGAGAGTCTGGTATCCAAGATCCATAAAGAACTTCTCCAACTCAACACCCAAAAAGCAAATAATCCATTCACGAAATGGGCAGAAGACATGAACAGACACTTCTCCAAAAAAATACAAATGTCTAAAAGACACATGAAAAAGTGCCCAACATCAGTTGGCATCACGGAAATACAAACCAAAACCACAATGGGATACCACCTTACACCAGTTAGAATGGCAGGAAGAAACAAGGGTTGGCAACGATGTGGAGAAAAGGGAACCCTTTTGCACTGTTGGTGGGAATGCAAGCTGATACAGCTACTCTGGAAAACAGCATGGAGGTTTCTCAAGACATTAAAAAGGGAGCTACCGCAAGACCAATCAATTGCACTACTAGGTATTTACCCCAAAGATACAGATGTAGTGACAAGAAGGGGCACATGCACCCCAGTGTTCACAGCAGCAATGTCCACAATAGCCAAACTGTGGAAGAAGCTGAGATGCCCTTCAACAGATGAATGGATAAAGATGTGGTTCATACATACAATGGAGTATTACTCAGCCATCAGAAAGGATGAATACCCACCACTTGCATCAACGTGGATGGAACTGGAGGGGATTATGCTAAGTGAAGTAAGTCAGAGAAAGATAGTTATCATATGGTTCCACTCCTATGATGGAGTGAATCCAGTTTTATTCTTTCGTATGTGGATGTCCTAAATGAGAAATACTGTAGGATCACAGTATGGAATTTTAAAAGAAAAAAAACTCTGATACAGAGAACAGATTAGTGCTTGCCAGAAGTTTGGGGGTGGGTGAAATGGATGAAGGTGGTCAAAACACTCAAACTTCCAATTATAAAATGACTAAGTCCTGCAGCATAGTATTCAGTATGGTGGCTGAAGTTAATACTGCATTGTATATCTGAAAGCTGCTAAGAAAGTAGATCTTAAAATTCTCATCACAAGGGAAAAAAGAATTTGTAACTATGTATGGTGATGATTTTTTTTTTTAGGATTTTATTTATCTGACAGTGAGAGAGAGATCGCAAGTAGGCAGAGAGGCAGGCAGAGAGAGAGGAGGAAGCAGGCTCCCTGCTGAGCAGAGAGCCGGATGCGGGGCTCGATCCCAGGACCCTGAGATCATGACCTGAGCCAAAGGCAGAGGCTCTAACCCACTGAACCACCCAGGTGCCCCTGTATGGTGATGATTAACAGGACTTATTGTAATGATCATTTCACAATATATACAAGTACCAAATCATGCTGTAGACCTGAAACTTACCTACAAATATATATCAAAAAGATTTTAAATGAAGAAAACCCTATTCATACAACATGAGTATATCATTTTAGTACAAGTGAAAAGTATTTTGTCTGAGAAAGCATTAAAACCACAAAAGACAGGGAAAAAAATATGCAAAACTGATAATGGTTACTTTCACAGGGAGGGACAGGTACAGATAATGGGAAGAACATCTATGTGGATATAGCTTATTAGTAAGGTCCAGGTTAAAGGATGGCATAGTAGGTCCACTTTAAAAAGTTTTAGTAGAATTTAAAAGGTAATAGAAGAGGATAGTAATCACAGACTAAAGGTTAGGACTAATCTAAATGTATGCAACAAAATCCCTTTCAAAAAGGAATAGGAGTGGCCATTCTAAGTGGTGTAAGGTGGTATCTCAATGTGGTTTTGATTTGAATCTCCCTGATGGCTAAAGATGAAAAATAAATTTATCACACCCCCATAAAACCCCCATGCCTTTGTATGTCTTCTTTGGAGAAGTGTCTGTTCATGTCTTCTGCCCATTTTTTGATGTGATTATTGGTTTTGTGAGTGTTGAGTTTGAGGAGTTCTTTATAGATCTTAGATATCAGACCTTTGTAGCGTCATTTATGAATATCTTCTCCCATTCCGTGGGTTGCCTGTTGGTTTTGTTGACTGTTTCCTTTGTTGTGTAGAAGCTATTTATCTTCATGAAGTCCCAAAAGTTCATTTTCACTTTTGTTTCCTTTGTCTTTGGAGACATGTCCTGAAACAAGTTCCTGTGGCTGATGTCAGGAGGTTACTGCCTAGGTTCTCCTCTAAGATTTTGATAGATTCCTGCCTCACATTGAGGTCTTTTATCCATTTCAAATTTATCTCCGCGGATGGTGTAAGAGAATGGTCAAGTTTCATTCCTCTACATGTAGCTGTCCAATTTTCCCAGCACCATTTGTTGAAGAGACTGTCTTTTTCCACTGGGTATTTTTTCCTGTTTTGTCAAAGATTATTTGACCATAGAGTTGCCGGTCCATATCTGGGCTCTCTGATCCGTTCCACTGGTCTGTGTCTGTTTTTGTACCAGTACCATGCTGTCTTGGTGATCACTGCTTTGTAGTAAAGCTTGAAATCGGGCAATGTGATGCCCCCAGCTTTGTTTTACTTTGTCAACATTTCTTTAGCCATTGGGGGTCTTTTCTGGTTCCATAGAAATTGTAGGATTGTTTGTTCCAGCCCTTTGAAAAAAACCGGTGGAATTTTGATCAGGATGGCATTGAAAGTATAGATTACTCTGGGCAGTATAGAGATTTTAACAATGTTTATTCTTCTGATCCAGGAACATGGAATGCTTTTCCACCTTTCTGTGTCTTCTTCAATTTCTTTCATGAGAGTTCTGTAGTTCCTTGAGTACAGATACTTCACCTCTTTGGTTAGGTTTATTCCCAGGTATCTTATGGTTCTTGGTGCTACCAACAGGGCAGTAAACAACAAATGTTGGAGAGGGTGTGGAGAAAGGGGGAACCCTCTTCCACTGTTGGTGGGATAGCAAGCTGGTGCAGCCACTTTGGAAAACAGTGTGGAGATTCCTCAAGAAATTAAAAATAGAGCTACCCTATGACCCTGCCATCACACTACTGGGTATTTACCCCAAAGAAGCAGATGCAGTACAAAGAAGGTCCACATGTACCCCATTGTTCATAGCAGCAATGGCCACAATTGCCAAACTGTGGAAAGAACCAAAATGCCCTTCAACAGATGAATGGATAAAAATATGGTCCATATATACAATGGAATATTATGCCTCCATTAGAAGGGACGAATATCCAACTTCTGTATCAACATGGACGGGACTGGAAGAAATTATGTGTAGTGAAATAAGTCAAGCAGAGAGAGCCAATTACCTTATGGTCTCACTTACGTGCTGAGCATAAGGAAAAACATGGAGGGCATTGTGAGAAGGAAGGGAAAGGTGAATGGGGGAAACCAGAGGAGGAGATGAACCATGAAAGACTGTAGACTCTGAGCAACAAACTTGGGGTTCTGGAGGGGTTGGGGTGAGGGGTTGGGCGAGCCTGGTGGTGGGTATTGAGGAGGGCACGTATTGCATGGAGCCCTGGGTGTGGTACCTGAACAATTAATCTTGTAACACTGAAAAAATAAACATTTGGGGAAAAAAATAAAAGCTAATGAAAGCAAAAAAAAAAATTTGAAGTTGAATATAATTCTATTGAAAATTTTAGGGAATGGTAACAGTGTTGAAAATATTAACATTTGAGGAAATATTAAGTGCCATTCAAAAGCTTCATTAAAAAATTTAAAAAGCTTCATTAAAGATTATAAAATATTTGTGTAAAAAAATAAAATTTTAAATTAGAAAAAAAAAAAAGGAATAGGAGTGGAGCACCTGGGTGGCTCAAGCAGTTAAGTATCTGCCTTTGGCTCAGATCATGAGCTCAGTGTCCTGGGATCAAGCCCCTTGTTGGGCTCCCTGCTCAGTGGGCAGTCTGCTTTCCCTTTTCCTCTGCCCCTCTCCAATGCATACACTCACGCTCACTCTAAAAATCTTTCAGAAAAAAAAAGGAGTAAGAATATCTCAAATGAGCCTCAGGGGATAAAACTCATGTTGACTATCCGAGAAAAAGATAAGGAAAGTGGCAGATAAGGGAAACCATTCTTTCAAGAACTTTGAGTGACAAGAGAATGAGAGTACCTCATGTTGATAATGATAAAGAGCTATAGTGGGAGGAAGTTACTGTAGGTCAGAGAAAATTCTAACCAATGGGGGCCAGTTTCCTGGACACTGGAAACTTCCAAAATGGCATCCCAGACCCACTAGAAGGACTGCTTTGCCCCTGAGTAAATGGAATGACTTCCACTCCTGAGAGAAGGAAGGATGCACATATAGAAACACAGATGTTGGCTAAGAAGATAGGAAGGAGTACTTGTCTGGTGGCTCATAGTTGTTCATTGATATCGGGTTAATTGACAAGAGGGTGATAGAAAAGGATACATGTTAATGAATACTTAGAAAAGCTAATAAAGAGAAAGAACTGCTGAGAATATGTAGAAGACAGTCTTGAGGTCCAGACTGATGTTAGGGAGCTTGCATTTTGAGTAGCATCATGTGGTGCTGTTCAAGGAAAAGCTCTTTTTCCATGTTTTTGGAACATGGAAATGTTCCAAATTTTCCTTTGGAAAGGAAAGGAAAGCTTTCATAGTGGTTATTATGTATTACTATGAGCATAACTATGGTTATTACATATTACTATGAGCAAGCACTAATTACTCTGAGCACATTACAAGTATTAAATCATTAAATTCTCACATCCCAGGGCACCTGGGTGGCTCAGTTGGTTAAGCCTGGTTAAGTCTTAATGACTTTGGGGTCCTGGGAATCAAGCCTCCCCACTGGTGCTCTCTTGCTCCCTGTTGCTCTCTCTCTCTCTCTCTCCCTCTCAGTCAAGTAAGTAAAATTTTTTAAAAAATTTATCACACCCCCATAAAACACTTATTTTTTTAAAATAAGTGGTTATTATAAGTTGTTTTAAAATAAGTGGTTATTATAAATAAGAGGTTAAATAACTTGCTATGATTCACCTATCTTGCACTTGAGATGGAAACCAAACTGAAGACCATGGGTAGTAGTTTCAGATGCCATCTTCTAAGGTCTATATTATGCTCTGCTGTTTGTTTCTCCTGTAATACCTTATACTGTCATCTCACAATCTCTGTGGGGAAGCCATGACTGCACAATGAGGATACATGTGGTCAACTTTTATGCCTAAAAAAACTATTGAATAAGAACACTTAAATTTGCCTTTTCAATTAATGCATAGTTTATATTGCAATCCTCACATCTCAAGGATCAAGGAAATAAAGTACCCAATCTAGGTCCCGAAGGACTGATTGCTATTTACTCAAATGAATTATCTAAGCTATAATCCTTAAGATTGGCCCTTTTAAAAAAAAAATAAGTCCTAAAACTCACTCATGATAAAAACAGTCAATTAATAAGAGGGCAACTTCAACTTGGTAAAGAAAACCTACAGGAAAAATACAGCTCACATCATACTTAAACAGTGATAAACTAGATGATTTCCTGTTAAGCTCAGGAAGAAGACAAGGATTCATCTTCTCATCACTGTTCCCACATTATCCTGCAAGTCCCAGATAATTCATTAAGACAAGAGAAGGAAATGAAAGGTATACAGACTGGGAATGAATAAAATTGTCTTTGTTCACAGATGACCTGACTGTATGAAGAAAATTCACCCCCCAAACAAAAACTCCTGGAATTAACTGTAGCATGGTTACTGGATATAAGGCTAATACACAAAAATCAATTACTTCCTTATGTACCAGCAACAAACAAGAGGATTCTGAAATTAGCAACAATACCATTCGCATTAGCACCCTCCAAAATGAAATACTTAGATATAAAACAAAGTATGTGTGAAGATCTACATGAGGCAAACAATAAGACTCTGATGAAAGAAATCAGTGAACTAAATAAGTGGAGAAATAACCCTTGTTCATGGATAGGAAGACTCAGTAGTGTCAAGAGCCCAGCTCTTCCCAAGTTGACCTATAGATTCAGTGCAATCCCAATAAAATTTCCACCAAACTATTTTGTGGAAATCAACAAACTTATTCAAAGGGTTTATACAGAGAGGCAACAGATCTACAATAGCCAATGCAAATTAAGAGAGGTTGAACTGACATTACTTGATTTCAGGACTATAAAGATATCAGGCCACTGTGATACTAGCAAAATAATAAACAGATCAATGAAACAGAACAGCCCAGAAATGGACCTACCCTAATATAGTCAACTGATATTTGAGAATAGCGCAAAAATACAAAAAAAAAAAAAAAAAGAGATACCACCTCACACCAGTCAGAATGGCTAAAATTAACAAGTCAGGAAACAACAAATTCTGGCAAGGATGCAGAGAAAGGGGAACACTCTTACACTGCTGGTAGGAATGCAAACTTGTGCAGCCACTCTGGAAAACAGTATAGAGGTTCCTCAAGAAGTTAATAGAGATACCCTACAACCCTACAACCCAGCAATTGCACTACTAGGCATTTACCCAAAGGACAAAAACTTTGTGATATGAAGGGGCACCTGCATCCCAGCATTTATAGCAGCAATGTGCACAATATCCAAACTATTAAAGAGCCCAGATGTCCATTAACAGATGAATGGATAAAGATGTGGTAGATATACACAATGGAGTATTACTCAGCCATCAAAAAGGATAAAATCTTATCATTTGCAATGATGTGGATGGAACTGGAGGGGATTACATGAAGCAAAATAATCAGAAAGAATTATATGGTTTCACTCATATGTGGAATTTAAGAAACAACAGAATCATAGAAGGGAGGAAAAATAAAACAAGACAAAATCAGAGAGGGAGACAAACCATAAGAAACTCTTAACTATAGGAAACAAACTGAGGGTGTCAGGAGGCAAGGCAGGTGATGGGCATTAAAGAGGACACACAAGGGGCACCTGGGTGGCTCAGTGGGTTAAGCCTCCACCTTTGGCTCAGGTCATGATCTCAGGGTCCTGGGATGGAGCCCTGCATCAGGCTCCCTGCTCGGCAGGAAGCCTGCTTCCCCCTCTCTGCCTGCCTTTCTGCCTACTTGTGATCTGTCAAATAAATCTTTAAAAATATGTATTTTTTAAAAAGGACACAATGAGCACCGAGTGTTAAATACAATTGACGAACCAAACTCTACATCTTAAACTAACAATATACTAGATGTTAACTGAATTTCAATAAAATAAAAGAAAAAAGATGACCTTGGGGCACCTGGGTGGCTCAGGTAAGTGTCTGCTTTCAGGTCAGGTCATGATCCCAGAGTCCTGGGATGGAGCCCCACGTCAGGCTCCCCATTCAGTGGGGAGTCTGCTTCTCCCTCTCCCTCTACCCCTACCCCCCATGTTTGTGGGTTCTCTATCTCAAATAAGTAAAATCTAAACCAAATGTAATATGCCAAACTGTAACACTCCCAGAAAATAACCAGAGAAAACCTAGATGACCTTGGGTTTGGTGTTGACTTTTCAAAATGGAACACTAAAGCACAATCCAGGAAGGGAATAACTTATAACCCTGGACTGCATTTAAATTAAAAATTTATGCTTACAGAATATGTTGTCAGGATGATAGAATACAAACACTGGGAGAACACATTTTCAAAAGATATACCTGATCAAGGATTATTATCCAAAATATATGAAGGACTCTTAAAACTCAATAATGCCCCCAGAAAATAAAACAACCCAATTCAAAAATGGGCAGGTCTGAAAAGACCTCTCACCAAAGACACACAGATGTCAAGACGGGCATATCACCCAACTTTAAGGGAATTGCAAATCAAAACGAGATTCCACTACACACCTACTAGAATGGCCAAAATCCAGACCACCGACACCACCCAATTCTGGCAAGGATGTGGAGCAACGGGAATTTTCATTCACTACTGGTGGGAATGCAAAATGGTACAGCCACCTTGGAAGACAGTTTGGCAGTTTCTTAAACTAAATGTAATTGCCATATGATCCAGCAATTGGGCACCTTGGTATTTATGCCAATCAGTTTAAAACCTATGTCCACATCAACACTTGCACATGGGCATTTATAGCAAATTTATAATTGCCAGAACTTGGAAGCATAAGTGATGTCCTTCAGCAGGTGAATGGATAAACTGTAGTATATCCAGACGACAGAATATTCTTCAGTAGTAAGAAATGAGCTGTCAAGCCATGAATAGAGAAAGAAGCTTACGTGCATATTGCTAAGTTAAAGAAGCCAACCTGAAAAGCTACACACTGTATTTTTCCAATGACAAAAAGGCAACACTGTGGAGACAGTGAAAAAGAACAGTGGCTGGGAGGACAAGGACATGAGTAGGTAAAGAATGATGTAACTATTCTCTGATACGATAGTGATGGATACATGTCATTATCCATTCATCAAAACCCAGCAAATGTAACACCAAGAGTGACCACCTAATGTAAACTCTGAAATTTGGGTGATAGAAGCATGTCAATGTAGGCTCATTTATTATAAACAACTGTTCCACTCTGGTATGGGATGTTGGTAGTGAGGGGAGGCTCTGCATGTGTGGGGGCAGAAGCCATGTGGGTGGGAACTCTACTTTCCACTCAACTTTGCTGTAAACCTAAAACTGCTCTGGGGCG
This sequence comes from Procyon lotor, assembly GCA_028646535.1. NCBI lineage: Eukaryota > Metazoa > Chordata > Mammalia > Carnivora > Procyonidae > Procyon > Procyon lotor. The sequence goes on along the minus strand of CM053607.1, from coordinate 123,052,815 downwards.
GGGGTTGGGGGGAATCAACAGTCTCGTGAAAGTCAAGAGAGAATTGGTGACTCCTTACCCTCCCTCAAGGTAGCTTTACAAATGTTGCCAGCAGGGCTCTGGTTCTAGAATTTGCTGTGGAAGACATTAACAGAGACCCTGATATTTTGCCTAAAATTTCTGAGATTCCTTATTTTATGATGCCTACCACAGTGATGGTAGAACCTTGGAGAGCTCCCTAGGTGGTTTCCTGGGGAAATCCAACCATCCCCAATTAGGGCTGCCAAAGGCAGGCCAAACTCACTGCAGTCATGGGAGGGAACACCTTGCCCTTATTGTCCAGATGGGGGCACTACTTAAGGTCTACAAGTTCCCACAGGTATTAACAGTTTAGAGTCTCCAGCCTGTGAAAGACAAATTTAATTGGTACATTCCCCATTCAATGGCACAATTAAGACACGACTATAATCATAGGTCTCTGTGATGAAGAGTGTGGAGGAGGTTCTCCAAAGAAGACATACAAATGGCTAACAGATATGTGAAAAAATGTTCCTCTTTAGCCATCAGGGAGATTCAAATCAAAACCACACTGAGGGGCGCCTGGGTGGCTCAGTCGTTAAGCGTCTGCCTTCGGCCCAGGTCAGATCCCAGGGTCCTGGGATCGAGCCCCGCATCGGGCTCCCTGCTCTGCAGGAAGCCTGCTTCTCCCGCTGCCGTTCCCTCTGCTTGTGTTCCCTCTCTCGCTGTGTTTCTCTCTATCAAATAAATAAAATCTTTAAAAAAAAAAAAAAA
>CM053607.1:123029812-123051544 GCA_028646535.1 Procyon lotor | reverse complement strand
CCCCCCCCCCCCCCCCCCCCCCCCCGCTAAGAACAGGAACAAAAAAAGTTAAGGGTATCCCCTCACTGCTTCTCATTAATATTATACTTGAGTTTCTGGCTGGAAAAAGGGAAGATTAAGAGGGAAAGAGAAAACAAAAACTACAGGGCATTCAGGCTAGAAAGAGCTAAAATTACTTCTATTTGCAGATGGCATACTCTTGAACAGAGTGAATCCAAAGGACTTTACTAAAAGACTATTTCAGCGAGGTTAGAAGATACAAGATTGTGTATAACATCCTGTTTACAGCAGCGTTGAAAACAACCAAATACTTAGGAATAACTTTAAAAGTATGAAACTTGTATATTATGAAGTAGAAAATGAAGTTAAAGAAAAAAAACTTTCTTGAACAAAGTGGGAGGACTCATGCTTCCTGATCTCAAACTTACTCTAAAACTATAATAATCAAGACAGTGTGGTGCTGGCGTGAAGACAGGTCACTGAAATAGTATTGAGTCTTCAAATAGACTTACAGTTAGAGTCACTTAATTTTGGTGCCATGATAGTTCAATGGCGGAAAGAATTTTCTTTTCAATGAATGGTTCTAAGATAACCACATGCAAGAGAATGAAGTTGGACCCCTACCTCCTACCACCAGTGCCAATGAACTCAAAATAGGTTCTAGACTAGGGGCACCTAGGTGGCTCAGTTGGAAGAGTATGCAACTCTTGATCTTGGGGTTTTGAATTCAATCCCCACATTGGGTGTAGGGATTACTTAAACTTTAAAAATGGGTCATAAACTGGCGCAGACCAAGCTACTCATGCTGTCTGACAAAGTCTGGGTATGAGGGACAGTCCTGAAAGTTAAAAGAATCCAGAGCTGGTCCCTGCTACTTCCTTTCATTTTGTTTGTGGCATTTCTTGTAATTGTGGGCTTAATCTATGGGCTTAGGGGAAATAATCTTTATCCTAACATCAAGGATGACTATTCCAGAAGAGTGAACAAGGAGACCAAGCACCCCTCCCATACCTTACACAGGCATTTATGATCACGCAGGTGTTTGTGCTGAGGATATAGATAAATGATTTAAGAGTGATGGAAAAATGGTTAGAGCATTTTCTGTGTCCCTCTGGGAAAGAACAAAGAGGAGGTCACCGCCGGGGTGCCCTATCCCCAGGAGAGCTCGCTTAGAGGAAATGAGGCATTGGAATAAATACAAGAATCAAATGCTATTATTGCATGCTAGTAGAGGCTGATTATTAGTCTTCATGAAAAATAGTTGAGTAGTTGGTATAAGGTTAAACTTTAATCAGATTGTTTAAAGATCATGTAAAACCACCAACCCTCTCTTTGTCTAACACCTCATATACTTTGTTTATCACCTCTTACACCGCTTGTACCCAATAGTGAGCACGAAAGGAAACTTTTGTAAGGGTCAGACTACTGAATGCAGAGGAGAGACTGACAGGAAAAGATCTCTCCCTATAATTGGTATGTTCTAAGTCAGATTCATTGAGCTGTAAACAAAGAACATATGGGAAACACTGTAAAACCTTGAGGTATGAATAAAGATGCCCTGAGATCCTCAGGAGATGCTTGCACCTTGACTGTGTGTGTGCGTCTCCTCACTCGCCGCCCTTTCCTTCGTGAGACCCGCCCCGGCTGGAGCTGGACTCTGGCAATAAACTTAAATGGAGAAGCTAAAGCTCTAAAATTCTTACAAACATAGGAGTACATCTCTGTATCCTTTAGTCAATGGTTAATGGTTTTTTGGCAGGACATGAGTAAGAAGAGAAATGGGGAGGGAAAGGATAAACAAAATATGATATATCCATACAGTGGATTATTTACTAATGAAATGAAGTGCTGATATATTTCATAATCACAGATGAACTGTGAAAACACTACACTCAGAGGCCAGAAAGAAAAAAAGACCACATACTCGAATAGGGAGATGGTGGAGTAGGAGGGCCCTAAGCTCACCTCACCCTAAGGATACAACTAGATCACACACGTTAGCATAAATAATTGAGAGAACAACCTCAAGGACTGGAAGGTCTACTACTAAAGGCAGGGACGAGGCCACACTTAAGAAGGTAGGAAGGCGAAGATGCGGTCCGGGAGCTACATGGACCACGGCTGTGAGCTGCACAGGGAGCCAGTGGAGGAGGGTGGAAAACAGACTCACTGGGGAGCCCCCTAACAAGGAGGACGGAATCCCTACAGTATTTGCTTCGAAAGGGAGTCGTAAAAACCAGCAGGACTTAAAAGGCTGGAATCTTCTGTTGCTATTGTTGACAAAACAAAAAAAACTTGTGTCGTTAGCATCATTAGGTTTTGGTGCTGTGTTCGAGGATTTAAGAGTTGCGTGGGACACCCCGCTCATCGCACCTGCCCTCCTTAATACCGGTCACCCGGCCTGCAGTTTTACCAAAGCAGCAGGCTCAGCTCGGGGCTAGCCCTGACATCATCAGGAAGCAGAGTCCCCACTCTTGAAGAGAAAGCACAACAGCCAGCCCCTGCAGATAGTTTAGAAATACCAGTTTGAAAAACGCTAGGGGCAGGCGGGAGAGCGTGATCTGTTCAACCCAGAGTGCAGCCTGCAGAGACAGGGGGCATGGGTGGACCCTTCTAGGGCCAAAAAAACCCAGCTGGCAGGCACCTTTTCTCTCCCCTGCCTCAGATCCCCCCACCCCGGCAGACACAAGGGCCACCTGCAGAAACCGGTGGGGTACCGGACGCTCACTGCTTATTGTCCGCACCTAATATGCCCCGCCTCCCAGATCCAGTGGCTCCACCCTTCCCAGTCACATTCCCCTCAATCCGGGCACTGTGAGCCCCTCCCCTAGAACCCAGCGCAAGCCCTGCCAACCCATCTCCTGACCCAGGTTCTGGCGGCGGTGGGGAAGGTCTCGTTTTGCAAGCAGACCACCTCACACTTCAGTGCCCCAAGAGGCAGAGAGCGCCTCCGCCTACATCTGGACCAAACAAAAAAGAGACTAAGACTCAAGAGCAGAGCACACAGGACACACCAAGCACATGAGACCGTCTCTAAAAACCAGGCCCCGGGGGACAAGGCACACTACGCTGCAGGACAATACAGGGCTGCTTCTTCGTAAGGACGTTAAGAGCAAGAGAGGCCGCTGATTTGCCCAACACAGAGAGACACAAAGTCAGACAAGAGGAGGAGACAGAAGAACATCTCCCGGATGAAAGAACAGCAAGAAACCAAAGTGAGATAAATGTAAGTAACAGGCCTGACAGAGAATTTAATGATCCTAAACATAGTCACTGGACTTGAGAAAGGGTAGGGAACATCAGCGAGACCCTGAGCAGAGAGATTTAAAAAAACCAACCTGAGATGAAGAACACACTTATTGAAATTAAAAATACACCGGATGGAATAAACTGCAGGCTAGGAGAAGCACAGAAAGGAATTAATGACCTGGAAGACAGGGCCACGGGAAATAATCAAGCTGAGCAAATGACAGGGGAAAATTATGCAAATTGAGGATAGTCTCAGGGAACTCAGTGACTCCATCAAGCATTCTAACATTCACATTACAGGAATTCTGAGAAAAGAAAAGGGCAGAAAATTTGAGGGCCTAATAGCTGAACGCTTTCCTAATCTGGGGAAGGAAACATATCCAGCTCCAGGAGGCACAGAGATCCACACCCTTCCCCACCGCCTCCCCTACCAATTACTCAACCCAAGGAGGTCCAGGCCAAGACACACAGTAGTTAAAATAGAAAAGCAGTGATAAAAAGACTTTTAAAAGCAGCAAAAGACTGTTACGTACAAGGAAAACCCCAGTAAGGCTATCACTGGATTTTTCAGCAGAAACTTCGCAAGCCACAAAGGAAGTGGTAGGATATATTCAAAGTGCTAGGAGGAATAAATCTGCAGCCACGAAAACTCTCTCCAGCAAGGCTATCATTCAGAATAGAAGGAGAGCTGCAGTTTCTAAGACAAAAGTTGAAGGACTTCACGATCACTCAATCAGCCCTACAAGAAATATTAAAGGGGATTCTTTGAGTGGAAAGGGAAGACCATAAATGAGCGTATGGAAAGTAAAAAACACAAAGGCAGTAAAAATATTTCTATAAAAATCAGTCATGGGATTATAAGGTAGAAAGATGTAAAATATGACACCATACACCTAGAATGTGAGGGAGAGAGAAGAAAGGGTATAAAGTTAAATGATCATCAACGTGATATAGACTGCTATATGCAGAGGACATTACACACAAACCTACTGGTAACCGTAAGTCAAGAAGCAGTGGCAAATTTTTTTGGATCCTTCTTTTTTCTCTGCCTGTCACTAAAGAAAGCCAATAATCCATGAAAGAGAGCAAGAGAAGAATCAGAGAAAATTTATAGAAACCATAAAACAAGTACAAAATAATACATACATATCTATTGATTGTAAATGGCCCAAACACTCTAATCAAAAGACACAGAGTGACAGAGTGGATTAAAAAACAAGATCCGTCTATATGCTGCCTATAAGAGGCTCCTTTCAGACCTAAAGACACCTGCAGATTGAAAGTGAGGGGACAGGGACGCCTGGGTGGCTCAGTCAGTTAAGCAGCTGCCTTTGGCTCAGATCATGATCCCAGGGTCCTGGGATCAAGGCTCCGGCTCAGGGGGGAGCCGGCTAGTCTCTCTGTCTCTGCCTGCCACTCTGCCTGCTTGTGCTCTCTGACAAATAAAATCTTTTTTTTTAAAAAAAGTGAGGGGATGGAGAAATACTTACCATGCAAATAAATGCCAAAAGAAATCCATCCAATGCTTATATTAGATAAAATACTTTTAAAAAAAGACTAGACCAAGAGATAAATAAGAACATTATATAATCACAAAGGGGACAATCCAACAAGAGGATATAACAAATTAAATACATATGCACCCAAAATGGGAAAACCTAAATACAGAAAACAGTTAATAACAAATATAAAATAACCGAATCAACAGTAATACAATAATAGCAGGGGACTTTAACACCTCATTTACACCGATGAACGCATCATCCAAACACAAAACACAAACAGTGGCTTTGAACGACACACCAGGACAGTTGGATTTAACAGAAATAAAGAAGAGAAAGATCAATGCCATAAGCTCACCCACAGGTGCAATTTAAGAAACAAATGAGCCGTTGAAAGAGACACAGAGAGAGAGAGAGAGAGAGAGAAACCAACAGACTCAACTACAGAGAACAAACTGAGGGTTACCAGATGGGAGGTGGACGAGGGATGGGTGAAACAGGGGAGGGAGGTTAAAGAATACACTCATCATGATGAATAAAATGACTGAAATAGAACAAAATAAAAATAAATGCCAAGAATTGTGAGGACTCACTGAGAGTGTCCGATCTGGAGAAGGCTACTCTTTGCTGACCTAAAGAGCTCTCCAGAGACCTTGAGACACTTGCCCCGGTGTTGGCCAGGCCATTCCCAGCGGGCAGTGGGGTTAAACCATACAGCAGTCTCAGGGGGAGAAGGGTACCCGTCCTGGGATTGAGCCCCACATTGGGCTTCCTGCTCAGTGGGGAGTCTGCTTCTCTGTCCGCCCCTCCCCACTGCTCATTCTCCCTCTCCCTCTCAAATAAAAATCTTTTAAAAAATTAAAACTTAAAAAAAAAACTTTAAAAACTCTGGATATACAAAATGCCACTGATTTTTACATTTTAAATGAGTTCATTTTATGGCATATGAATTATACCTTAAAGCTTATTATTATTATTATTATTTTTTGAGGGAGAGAGAAAACTCTCTCTCAGGGAGGGCAGAGGGAGGGACAGGGGCTGGGGGGGACTGGGGAGGCGGGGGGGGGGGAGACTATTAAGCGTGGAGCCCAATGCATGGCTTGATCTCACAAGGCTGCGATCATGACCTGAGCTGAAATCAAGGGTCAGGTGCTTAACCGACTGAGTCACTCAGGTGCCCCATCGTAAAGCTTTTTAAGAAACACATAATTGCTTTGAAAATGTTCACCAAATTCAGAAGAATGGCTGATGAGTTTCTGTGAATATAAAAGTGGGGGGAAATGGTAGACTCGTCGGGGGACACTGGGCTTGCCTCATCCCTCAAACACAGCTCGGATTAACGGCAAATCACTTGGAACACCTAGGACATGGATCTGAGGGCTCGGAGAACCACCTGCATGGTTAGAGGGAGAGCATGTGTTCCTGGGGAGCAGGAGGGCAGAGGCCCCGGAGCTGACAGGGCGGTTCATTCTCCGTGCACCGCCCCTGGCACACACAGTGGGAGAGAACGGTCCCCTTCCTGGAGTACATTTGGAAGAGGGTATACTGCCTCCCCAAGGACAAAAGACCTGGCAGGCAACATTGAGCCCGGGGACAAAGGCACACACAGAGGGCAGGTAACCTGGTTGCTGCTTTTCACTGTGCTTCGCCCTAGACTCGGGGCACCCGTGCAAGCCTGTGACTGTTTTCTTCTGGGACGAACCACCACCAGACACAGCACAACGGTCCCTTCTCCAGAGGAGGGGGATGGGTCTGCACCATGCCGGGGCCTTGAAGATTTGGAGTTTTGATTCCCAGTTGCATGCATTTTTGCAGAAGACCTGTGGCACCAGGGGGTGCCGACAGCCCTGGGTACTGATGGAGTGAAGGCAGGGACCTGGCAGAGGCCTGGGACACGTTTGCTTTTCCGTGAGGGCTTCCCGAACAGCAGTGGGCGTGAGATTTCCCCGTCTGGAGGTGAGAGAGTGGGGCAGCGCTATTTTCCCCTGCCCCCAACATGGTTGGACTTCAGTGAGCAACACAGCACCCCAGTGGAGGGGGGAACCACTTACACCAAGCAACCATCCCCCCTATCACCCCCCCTTCCCTTGCAGGTGCATCTTTACTAGGGCAGGTCTGTGAGCCAGCACAGAGAGCCTCTCCCCCAGAAGACCATCACAGGCACCCCACATGCACGAAGTCTACTGATCACAGAGTGCTCTGAAGCATCCGCTTCAGTTCTGCTGGAACTGAAAGTTCTGGCTTTTTCTTTTTAATAAGCCTTAAAGTTTTTAATTTTGTTTTCTCTCTTTTTTTGATCAGGTAGCTGCTTTTTTTTTTTTTCCTTTCTTTTTTGATGGAATCAGGATTATAGTTGTTTATCTCTTTGTTTTTGTTATTTTCCTTTTCTCTTTTAGGATTTTTTTTTTTATTTTTTAATTTTTTTTTTTTAAAGATTTTATTTGACAGAGAGAAACACAGCGAGAGAGGGAACACAAGCAGAGGGAATGGTAGCGGGAGAAGCAGGCTTCCTGCTGAGCAGAGAGCCCGATGCGGGGCTCGATCCCAGCACCCTGGGATCACGACCTGGGCCGAAGGCAGATGCTTAACGACTGAGCCACCCAAGCGCCCCAGGTTTTTTTTTTTTTTAAACAGGCTTATTTTAACAAATCAAAGCACACCTAAAAAGGTCCGGATACTCTCCATTTCAAGCAAGGAGGAACTCTACAGAAGACTGACCTGCGGGAAAGAGCAGCCAAAACACAACAGCAAAGTGTACACAGCAAACACCAGAAACACCTCCTAAAGCGCTAGACCCTGGACAGTGTAGGACCCCTTCTTAATATAGCATTACTCTCAGGAGCAAGAAATATACAAAACGAGAGGACAGAGGAACTCCTGCCAAAAGAAAGATCAAGAAGAAATCAGGGTGAGGGATTGACTCAGATAAAAGCCACTTATCTGAAAAAGTTATTTAAAAAAAATTTTTTTTTTTTTTTTGAGAAAGCACATGCAAGCATGAGTCGGGAGAGAGATGGAGGGGGAAGGAGAGAGACAAGCAGACCAAGTGAAGTACAGAGTCTACATAGGTCTCGGTCTAATGACCCTGAGTGTCAAGAGTTGGACACTCAACTGACTGAGTGACCCAGGTGACCCTGAACAAGAATTTTGAACAACAATCATAAGAATACAAACTGGGCTTGAAAGAAACACAGAAGACACCAGAGAAATACTTGCTGCAGAGATAAAAGGCCCCCAAACTAGTCAAGTCAAAATAAAAAATGCTATAACTGAGATGCAAAACCAACTGTATATAATCACAATGAGGTTGGAAGAAGCAGAGGAATGAACAGGTGATACAGAAGATACAATTATGGAAGATAAGCTGAAAAGAAGAGGGAAAGAAAATGATTAGATCACAAGGACAGACTTAGGGAACTCAGCAATTCCATAAAGCTCAATAATTTATCATAGGAGCCCTTGAAGAAGATGGTCAGGAAAATGGGGCAGAGGTTTATTTGAACAAATATAGCTGAGAACTTTGACAATCGGGGGAAGGAAACAGGCATTCAAATCCAAGAGGCACAGAGACCTCCCCTGATTTTGAACAGCTCTTTCCCACAGGTCAGTCCTCTGCAGAGTTCCTCCTTGCTTGCAGTGAAGAGTGTTTAGACCTTTAACTAGGTGTGCTTTGATTTGTTAAAATAAGTCAACACCAAGACATATCATAGTGAAACGTGCAAAATACAAAGATAAAGAGAATTCTGAAAGCAGCTAGGGACAAAAGATCCTTAACCTACAAGGGAAGACATGAGGTTAGTAGACCTGTCCATAGAAACTTGGCAGGCCAGAAGAAAGTGGCAAGATATATTAATGTGCTAAATGAGAAATTTATGTAGCCAAGAATGCTTTTTCCAGAAACAAAAACACAATAGTCTTTCAAAACTTTTGGGATGCAGCAAAGGCAGTGAAAGATGGAAATACATATCAAGACAGGCCTTTCACAAGAAGACAAGTCCAAATATGAAACCCACCCCTACACCTTAAAGAGACAGAAAAAGAAAAGCAATAAAGCCCAAAGCTAGCAGAAGGGAAATAGGTATAACAGCTCGACAAAAGTTGGAGCTGGTTCTTTGAAAGAATTAACAAAATTGCTAAGACCCCAGCCAGACTTATTAGAAAACAAAGGACCCAAATAAAATCACAAATGAAAGAGGAGAGATCACAACCAACAGCACAGAAACACAATTATAAGAGAATATTATGACCAACTATATGCCTACAAATTGAGCAATCTGGAAGAAATGGGTAAATTCCTAGAAATATATAAATTACTAAAACAGGAAGAAATAGAAAATTTGAACAGATCCATAACTAGAAAAGAAATTGGAGTAATCAAAAATCTCCCAGCAAATAAGAGTCCGGGGCTAGATGTATTCCCAGCAGAATTTACCAAACAGAAGAGTTAATACCTATCCTTCTGAAACTATTGCAAAAAGAGAGAGAGAGAGAAAAAGAAAAGGAAAGCTTCCAAACTCATTCTATGAGGACACATTACCCTGATCCCAAAACCAAAGACTCCACTAAAAATGAGAATTACGGACCAATATCCCTGATGAACATGGATGCAGAAATTCTCAACAAGATACTAGCAAATCAGGCTGTAGGAGTGGTTCAACATCCACAAATCATTGGGATACACATTAATAAAAGAAGGGACAAGAACCATATGATCCGCTCAACAGATGCAGGAAAAGCATTTGACAAAATACAGTATCCTTTATTGATCAAAACACTCCACCATGTAGGGATACAGGGAATATACCTCAACATCATAAAAACCATTTACAAAGGACCCACACCAAATACCATCCTGAATGAAGAAAAACAGAGTTTTTCCCCTAAGGTCAGGAACACTACAGGGATGTTCACTCTCACCAGTGTTGGTCAACACAGTACTGGAAGTCCTAGCCTCAATCAGGCAACAAAAATAAATAAAAGGCATCCAAACTGGAAACTGGAAAAGAAGAAATCAAATTTTCACTCTTTGCAGGTGACATGATACTCTGTAGAAAAACCAGAGAGACTTCAAAAAATTATTATGCCTCCATTAGAAAGGAGGAATATCCAACTTTTGTATCAACATAGACAGGACTGGAAGAGATTATGCGGAGTGAAATAAGTCAAGCTGAGAGAGCCAATTATCTTACGGTCTCACTTACGTGCTGAGCATAAAACAAAACAAAACAAAACATGGAGGGCATTGTGAGAAGGAGGAATGGGGGGAAATCAGACGGGGAGATGAACTATGAGGGACTGTGGACTCTGAGCAACAAACTGAGGGTTTTGGAGGGGTGGGGGTAGGGGATTGGGCGAGCCTGGTGGTGGGTATTGAGGAGGGCATGTGTTGCATGGAGCACTGGGTGTGGTGCATGAAAAATTAATATTTTAACACTGAAAAAATAAACATACTTGGGGGGAAGATAAAAGCACACAAAAAAATTGCTAGAGCTGATACAGGAAGTCAGCAAAGTGGCAGGATATAAAAATCAAGCCTGGTGGTGAGTACTGAGGAAGGCACGTATTGCATGGAGCACTGGGTGTGGTGCATGAACAATGAATCTTGTAAAACTGAAAAAAAAGTATTTGGGGGAAAAAAATCAACGCACAGAATTCAGCTGCATTTGTATACACTAACAATGAAGCAGGAGAAAGCTAAATAAATGAATCGATCCCATTCACAATTGCACCCAAACTCATAAGAAACCTGGGAATAAACTTAACTAGAGGTAAAGGATCTGTGCTCTGAAAACTATAGAATGCTTTTGAAAGAAATTGAAGACAGAGAAATGGAAAAACATTCCAAGCTGGATAGGAAGAACAAGTATTGTTAAATTGTTGATACTACCCAAAGCAATCTACACATTCAATGCAGTATCTCTCAAAATTATACCAACATTTTTCACAGAGTTAGAATAAACAATCCTAAAATTTATATGGAACCATAGAAGACCCTGAATATCAGCCAAACTAAGGTTGAAAAAGGAAAGCAGAGCTACAGGCATGATTTGACTTCAAGCTCTATTTCAAAGCTGCAGTCATTAAGACAGGACGGTACTGGCACAAAAACAGACACGTAGGTCCCTGGAATAGAATAAAGAACCCAGATATGGACCCACAACTACATGGTCAACTACTCTGTGACAAAGCAGGAAAGACCATCCAACGGATAAAGGTGGGAAAGGTGTTGGGAAAATTGGACAGCCACATGTAGGAGAATGAAACAACCATTTTCTTACACCGCACACAAAAAATAAATTCAAAATGGATGAAAGACCTAATTGTAAGGCAGGAATCCATCAGAATTCTAGCGGAGAACACAGGCAACAACTCCTTCAACCTTTAGCCACAGTAAATTTTTGCTAGACACGTCTCCAAAGGCAAGGGAAACAAAGCAAAAATGAACTATCGGGACTTCAGGATAAAAAGCTTTGGCACAGCAAATAAAACAGTCTCCAAAACTAAAAACAACCTGCAGAAGGGGAGAAGATATTTGCAGATGACCTATCAGATAAAGGGCTACTACCCACAGTCTCTAAGAAACTTGTCAAACTCAGTTCCCAAAATCCAAATAATCCAGTCAAGATATGGGCAAAAGACATGAACAGGCAGCAGACACATTGTCAACATACTTGTGAAAAAAGTGCTCCCCATCATTTGGCATCAGGGAAATACAGATCAAAGCCACAATGAGATATTAAATGGCTACAAGTCAGTCAGGAAACAACAATTTTTGGCAAGGATAAGGAGAAAGGGGAAACCTCTTCCACTGCTAGTAGGAATGTAAGCCGGTGCAGGCACTCTGGGAAACAGTATGGAGGTTCCTCGGAAAGTTAAAATAGAGCTACCCCACGACCCAGCAATTACACTACTGGGTATTTACCCAGACGATACAAACGCTGTGATCCGAAGGGGCACCTGCACCCCAGTGTTCATAGCAGCAATGTCCACAATAGCCAAGCCACAGAAAGAGCCCAGATATCCATTGGCAGATGAATGGATAAAGAAGAGGTGGTATATATATACAATGGAATACTATATAGCCATCAAGAGAAACGAAATCTTGCCATTTGCAATGATGTGGATGGAACTAGAGAGTATTATGCCAAGCAAACTAACTCAATCAGAGAAAGACAATTATCATATGACTTCACTCATGTGAAATGTAAGAAACAAAACAGAGGATCATAGGGGAAGGGAGGGAAAAATAAAATAGACAAAAATCAGAGAGGGAGAAAAACCATAAGGGACTCTTAACTCTAGGAAACAAACTGAGGGTTGCTGGAGGAAAGGAGGCAACTGGGGTGATGGACATTGCGGGGGAGGGGGGCACTTGATGGAATGAGCACTGGGTGTTGTATACAACTGATGAATCACTAAACTCTCCCTCTGAAACTAATATTGCAATCTGTTAATTGAATTTAAATAAAATAAAGCACCTGCCATAGACAAACCTGCTCAATAAAATGTCGCTATTATTGTTAGGGGGAAGGGTCTTGCTTATTTCATTTATATTACTCCCTGCACTCTTTATATTTTTGTCATTCACTTGATATTCATCAAGAGCTATTTTCTTTAAAGGCACCCAGGAAACATAGTTATTCTTAGCTTTGATGGTGAGATTGCTGACGATCAGAAACATAAGGTTGCCGACACTAGTCCTAACCCACCAAGCTCTGCTTGGAACCCAGGCATTTTGACTTTTAGTCCAGAGTTCTTTCATGCCCCACACTATTAGGGAAATCAAGAGGCAGTGAGGAACCGAGAATTGTTCAGGAGGATCTATAGAGTGGTTCGCTCTCATCCTTCTTGGTGCTTCCATGACAGAGGTAGGGGAGTGAGTGCAGGGTTTCAGTGGGAAAAATGGGGGGGGGGGCAAACAAATGAGAAACAATGTGGTAGGAGCAGCCATTATACTACCAGCTATGCGTAGTTTCCGAAATTCTCTTTTTACCAAAACCAACAAATTATCAGCTACCAATATAAAAGCTGTCAATGAGACACATCTTAAAAAAAAAAAAAAAAAAGTTATTTTAGAGGATGCACCAAGTGGGGGAGGGGCAGTGGGAGAGGGAGACAATCTCCAGCAGACTGCCCAGCTTGAGGCTCGATTCCAGAACCCATGAGATCATGACAGGAGCTGAAACCAGGAGTCAGAGGCTTACCTGGCAGAGCCATTCAGGCATCCTAGAAGTGGGTATTTCTGTGTAATTATGATTATAGTGAGTATTTAGTGATTCACTTTTCTTCCTTTCTAGGTTTACTGAGGTATAATTGACAAATTAAAAAAGCTGTATATATCGGGTGTACAATATGATTTAATATACGTTCACACTGTGGAAGGATTACTACTATCAAGTTAAATAACACATCCATTACTCACATAGTTACCATTGTGTGTGTGTGTGTGTGTGTGTGTTGAGATCCCTTAAGATCTACTTTTTAAACAAATTCCATGTTTACAATACTATTAAGTAAGGTCACCCTGCTAAATATTAGATCCGCAGAACTGATTCATTTCCTATGCCATGTCTGCATAAATGTTCATGAATTCGAATCCAACTATACTTAATTAACCATTCCCTTGAAAACTTCCATTTTTAGCGAATTACATCCGATCTTTGTGGGGCCCTTGGGAGGTGATGAAGTCAAGAGGGGGAAGTTCTCATGAGTGGAAATAAGGACTTATAAAAATCTCCCAGAGAGGTCATGGGAGGACATAGTGAAAAAAAAAAAAAAAACCAAAACAGTTTTCTATGAGGAAGTAGGCCTTCAGAGATCAAAATAGTCTGCTTCCATGATCTTGGGCTTCCCAGCCTCCAAAACGGTGAGAAATAAATGTAAGTAAAAACAAAAAAACAAAACTTCAATGAACACCCACTTTTTTGTTTTACTTGACTTGCATTCTCCCCCTTATGACAGATTCCTTAAAGTGTAATTATTCCATGAAAGAACATGAATGTTTATGACTATTGGTAGATATAGCCAAGTGACTTTTCCAAAGAGTTGTGTTAATTAACATGATCACCAATACAGGCAGTAATATAAGCTTCACAGCATCACTGTACATGTTGCATATTATCGTTAAAATCTATCTTGCAAAGTAAGTTTGGCTACAAAAAATGATGAAAGAGTACCTCATGGATTCCCTTTAAACTCTGATGATTAGTGAACTTCAACATGTTTCTGCATTTTTTTCTTCTTCATTATGAATTGTTTTTGATTGTGTAAGGCAATCCCATGCATGAAAAGATATTTAGCATTTCGGGCTTCTGGGCAAGAGATATCTATATGACCCTCTTTGTTGGTAGGTGTGACAACCAAACCTCCTCCACGTATTTACACATACACTTTCATGAGATACCAACCACTGCCAGCTGATCCAGTTTAAGACTTGGACCAAACAAGGGCCTAAGTATCTATTCCAAGCCTTCTTTTTCTTGACTTTTACTATGGTTCCAGTATGGCCTTGATGGGGAAGAGGAGGCCTCTTGCCAACAAAGAAAGAATTAATAAGGCACCTCCATGAAAAGGTGTTGTCTTTGTAACCTCATTGATCAGTTTCTCCTCTGACACTTGGAACAGATTTGATCCTTGGTCTTCATCTATGTTGAACTCCTCTTGTCACAGACATAAACACATAGGTCAATGGAACATTATAGAAAACCCATTAATAAACCCATAATTATATTGCCAATTAATCCTTGACAAAGGATAGAAGAATATCCAATGGGAAAAAGACATTCGCTCCAATAAATGGTGTCGGGAAAACTGGACAGGTACATGCAAAAGAATGAAACTGGACCACTTTCTTACATCACACACAAAAATAAACTCAACATGGATTAAAAGTCTAAATGTGAGACCTGAAACCATGAAAAATCCTAGAAGAGAGCACAGGTGGTAATTTCTCGGACATCAGTGGTAGCAACACTTTTCTAGATAAGTCTCCTAAAGCAAGGACTCAAAAGCAAAAATAAACTATTGTGACTCCATCAAGGAAACAACCAACAAAACTAAAAGAATGGGAGAAGATATTTGCAAGTGACATATCAGATAAAAGGTAAGTATCCAAAGTTTATAGAGAACTTATACAATAAAACACCAAAAAAAAAACCCCCAAAAAACCCAAATACTCCAATAAAAAAGTATATAGAAGGATAGACATTTCTCCAAAGAAGACCTCCAGATGGGCAACAGACACATGAGAAGATGCTCATCATCACTTGTCATCAGGGAAATGCAAATCAAAATTAGAATGAGGAATCACTTCACACTTGTAAGAATGACTAAAATCAGTAATACAAGAAACTAGTCTTCTCTAGGACGTGCATAAAAAGGAACACTCTTGCACTGCTGATGGGAATGCAAACTGGTGCAACCCTTGTGGAAACACTACAGAGGTTCCTCAGAAAATTCAAAGGATTACCATGCGATCCAGTAATTGCACTACTATTTACCCCAAAACTACAGAAACACTAATTCAAAGGGAGACATGCACCCATATGTTGATTTCAGCCTACCGGAAATAGCCAAACTAGAAAGGCAGCCAAAGTGTGCACTGATAGAAGATATGGTGTGCATATATAATGGAATATCATCCTGCCATTTTTAAAAAGAATGAAATCGGGTGCCTGGGTGGCTCAGTCATTAAGCATCTGCCTTTGGCTCAGGTCATGATTCCAGGGTTCTGGGATCAAGGTTGGCATTGGGATGCCTGCCTCTTCCTCTCCCACTCCCCTGCCTGTGTTCCCTCTCTTGCTGACTGTCAAATAAATAAATAAAATCTTAAAAAAAAAAAATCTTGATTCAGGAGGACAAGATGGCAAAAAAGTAGGAGACCCTGTTACAACCGGTCCCCTAAAGTGAGCTGGATATCTACCAGAACATGCTGAACACCCATGAAATCAGCCTGAGAAGTGAGACTTTTCACTTCTGGATCTCTACAGAAGGAGGAGGCAGCAGTGGAGAGGGTGCACCCTGCCTGGATCGGGGGATATATTCAGCTACACTTCCTCTCATCCACTTCTCATCAAAATGACTAGGAGGAGGAACACCCAACAGAGGAAATACCCAGAGACTGTGCCCTCTCCCTCAGAGCTATTGGACATGGACATAAACAGTATGATGGAAAGGGAATTCAGGGTAAAAATTCTCCAGGCAATGGCTAGGATGGAGAAAAACATGAATGACAACATAGAATCTCTAAGGGCATGAACTGAGAAACATTAAATCTAATCTAATCCAATCTTATCTAAATAGTCCAACTAAATATTGAGAGTTATGGAGACAGAGGATACAATTAGTGATCTAGAGGATAAGATGGCTGAGAAGAAAGGTCAGGAGGCGAGCTGGAACAAACTGCTTAGGACATGAGAAAAGACTTAGGGAAATAAATGATGCCATGAAACGCAGCAATGTCAGAATTATTGGAATCCCTGAGGGGGTAGAGAAAGAAGACTAGAAGATATAGCTGACCAAATCCTGAATGAAAATTTCCCCAATTTGGGCAATGCAACAAGTGTTCATGTCCTAGAGGCAGAAGAGACATCCACCAAGATGAATGAGTTTAGAAAATTATCTAGAAACACCACTGTGAAATTTGCGAGTTATAATTTTAGACAAGAGGTCCTGAGAGCAGCCAGGGGGAAGAGACCCCCTACGTACAGAGGAAGACCCATCAGAATAACAGCAGACCTGTCCCCAGAAACCTGGCAAGCCGGAAAGGGCTGGCAAGACATCTTCAAGGCACTAAATGAGAAGAACATGCAGCCAAGAATACTTTATCCAGCAAGGCTGACATTCAACACGGATGGAGACATAAAGAGCTTCCAAGATGGGCAAGGATTAAAAGAGTATGTGACCACCAAGCTGGCACTCCAGGAAATATTAAAGGGGGTTCTATGAAAAAAAGAAAGAACCCATCAGTGACACAGAACAGAAACTTACAATCTATAGAAATAAGGACTACACAGACAACATGATGTCAATAAATACTTATCTTTCAAAATCACTCTCAACATAAATGGCCTAAACGCTCCCATAAAATGGCACAGGGTTGCAGAATGGATATAACGGCAGGACCCATCCATATGCTGTCTATAGGAGACACATTTGGAACCCAAAGATACATCCAGACTGAAAGTGAAGCGATGGAGAACCATCTTTCATGCCAATGGGCCTCAAAAGAAAGCTGGGGTAGCGATTCTCCTATCGGATGAATTAGATTTTAAGCTAAAGGCTGTAGTCAGAGATACAGAAGGACACTACATTATTCTTAAAAGGTCTATCCTCCTTCTCGCCGAGCGCCGCCAACATGGTGTTCAGGCGTTTCGTGGAGGTTGGCCGGGTGGCCTACGTCTCCTTTGGGCCTCATGCCGGGAAGTTGGTCGCAACTGTAGATGTTATTGATCAGAACAGGGCTTGGGTTGATGGACCTTGCACTCAGGTAAGGAGACAGGCTATGCCTTTCAAGTGCATGCAGCTCACCGACTTCATCCTCAAATTCCCTCACAGTGCCCGCCAGAAGTATGTCCGACAAGCCTGGCAGAAGGCAGATATCAATACAAAATGGGCAGTCACGAGATGGGCCAAGAAGATTGAAGCCAGAGAAAGGAAAGCCAAGATGACTGATTTTGATCGTTACAAAGTCATGAAGGCAAAGAAAATGAGGAACAGAATAATCAAGCTTGAAGTTAGGAAGCTACAGCAAGCAGCTCTCCTGAAAGCTTCTCCTAAAAAAGCACCTGCTGCTAAGGGTGCGGCTGCAGCAGCTGCTGCGAAGGTTCCAGGCAAAAAGATGGCTGCTGTGGGCAAGAAGGCTCCAGCCCAGAAGGTTCCTGCCCCCAAAGCTGCAGGCCAGAAGGCAGCACCTCCAAAGGCTCAGAAGGGTCAGAAAGCTCCAGCCCAGAAAGCACCTGCTCCAAAGGCATCTGGCAAGAAAGCATAAAAAGCATAAGAGGCTTTTAAAGACAAGTAATAAAGGTTGTTTTTGGGGGAAAAAAAAAAAAAAGGTCTATCCTCCGAGAAGATCTAACAACTGTGAACATTTATGCCCTCAATAGAGGAGCAGCCAACTACATAAGCCAACTGTTAATCAAAATAAAGAGTCATATTGATATGAATACAATAATAGCAGGAGATCTTAACATATCACTCTCAGTAACAGATCACCTAAACAGAAAAATCAAAGAAACAAGAGCTTTGAATGACACATTGGACCAGATGGACCTCATAGATTTTGTGACATTCTACCCTAAAACAACAGAATACTCATTTTTCTCGAGTGCACATGGAACTTTCTCCAGAATAGACCACATACTGGGTCACAAATCAGGACTCAACCAATACCAAAAGATTGAGATGATTCCCTGCATTTTCTCAGACCACAGTGCTTTGAAACTGGAACTCAACCACAAGAAAAAAGTTTGGAGGAATCCAAACACTTGGAGGCTAAAGACCAACCTGCTCAGGAATGTTGGGGTCAATGAGGAAGTCAAAGAAGAACTTAAACAATTCATGGAAACCCATGAGAATGAAGACACATCAGTCCAAAACCTAGGGGACATGGCAAAAACAATCCTAAGGGGAAAATACATAGCCATCCAAGCCTCACTCAAAAAAAATTTATAAATCCCAAATACACCAGCTCTCTTTACACCTTAAAGAACTGGATAATCAACAACAAATGAAGCCAACCCCACGCACAAGAAGAGAAATAACCAAAATTAGAGCAGAGATCAATGGGTTAGAAACTAGAGAGACAGTAGAATATATCAACAAATCCAGGAGATGGTTTTTTGAAAGAATCAATGAGATTGATAAGCCACTGGCCAAACTAATTGAAAAGAAAAGAGAGAGGTCCCAAATTAACAAAATTATAAATGAAAGGGGAGAAATCACAGCTAATCCAAAGGAAATAGAAACAATCCCCAAAATTATTAACAACAGGTATATGCCAATAAGTTAAGCAACCTAGAAGAAACGAATGCATTCCTGGAAACCTATAAACTCCCAAGAATGAAACAGGAAGAAATTGACAACCTGAATAGGCCAATATCTAGTAATAAGATTGAAGCAGTGATCCAAAACCTCCCAAAAAACAAGAGTCCAGGACCGGATGGATTCCGTGGGGAATTCTACCAAACATTCAAGGAAGAAATGATACCTATTCTCCTGAAACTGTTTCAAAAAAATGGAATCGGAAGGAAAACTTCCAGACTCTATGAAGCCAGCATCGTCCTGATCCCCAAACCAGGCAAAGACCCCATCATAAAGGAGAATTTCAGACCAATATCCCTGATGAATATGGATGGTAAGATTCTAAAACAAAATGCTAGCTAATAGGATCCAACAGCACATTAAAAAGATTATCCATCATGACCAGGTGGGATTTATCCCTGGGATGCAAGGATGGTTCAACATTCGCAAATCAATCAATGTGATAGAACAGATCAATAAGAAGAGAGAAGAACCATAGTCCTCTCAATTGATACAGAAAAAGCGTTTGACAAAGTTCAGCATCCATTCCTGATTAAAACACTTCAAAGTATAGGGACAGAGGGAAAATTCCTTAACTTCAAAAAATCCATCTATGAAAAGCCCACAATGAATATCATTCTCAATGGGGAAAAGCTGACAGCCTTCCCTTTGATCAAAAGGGTGTGTTTGATCACAACAAGGATGCCCACTCTCTCCACTCTTGTTCAACATCATTCAGATGTTGCCAGAAGTCCTAGCAACAGCAATCAGACAACAAAAATAAAAGGTATTCGAATTGGCAAAGAAGAAGTCAAACTCTCTCTCTTCACAGATGACATGACACTTTATATGGAAAACCCAAAAGACTCCACCCCCAAACTACTAGAACTCATACAGCAATTCAGCAATGTGGCAGGATACAAAAATCAATGCACAGAAATCAGTTGCTTTCCTATACACTAACAATGAAAATATGGAAAGGGATATTAGAGAATTGGTTCCATTTACAATAGCACCAAGAACCATAAGATACCTGGGAATAAACCTAACCAAAGAGGTGAAGGATCTGTACTCGAGGAACTATAGAATGCTCATGAAAGAAATTGAAGACGACACAAAAAGGTGGAAAAGCACTCCATGCTCATGAATCAGAAGAATAAACATTGTTAAAATGTCTCTACTGCCCAGAGCAATCTACTTCCAATGACATCCTGATCAAAATTCCACCGGTTTTCTTCAAAGGGCTGGAACAAACAATCCTAAAATTTGTATGGAACCAGAAAAGCCCCGAATTGCTTAGGACATGTTGAAAAAGAAAAACAAAGCTGGGGTCATCACACTGCCTGATTTCAAGCTTTACTACAAAGCGGTGATCACCAAGACAGCATGGTACTGGCACAAAAACAGATACACAGACCAATGGAACAGAATAGAGAGCCCAGATATGGACCCGCAACTCTATGGTCAAATAATCTTTGACAAAACAGGAAAAAATATCCAGTGGAAAAAAGACAGTCTCTTCAACAAATGGTGCTGGGAAAATTGGACAGCTATATGTAGAATAATGACACTTGACCATTCTCTTACACCATTCACGAAGATATACTCGAAATGGATAAAAGACCTCAGTGTGAGACTAGAATCAAAACCCTAGAGGAAAACATAGGCAGTAACCTCTTTGACATTGGCCACAGCAACTTCTTTCAAGACATGTCTCCAAAGGCAAAGGAAACAAAAGCAAAAATGAACTTTTGGGACTTCATCAAGATAAAAAGCTTCTTCCTAGCCTCAGCAATCAGACAACAACAACAAAAAATAAAAGGCATTCAAATTGGCAAAGAAGAAGTCAAACTCTCACTCTCTGCAGATATGATACTTTACATGGAAAACCCGAAAGACTCCACTCCAAGACTGCTAGAACTCTTACAGGAATTCAGTCAAGTGTCAGGATATAAAATTAATGCACAGAAATCAGTTGCATTTCTATACACCAACAGCAAGACAGAAGAAAGAGAAATTAAGACACTGATCCCAATTACAATTGCACTGAAAACCATAAGCTACCCACGAATAAATCTAACCAAAGAAGCAAAGAATCTGTACTCAGAAAACTAAAAAGTACTCATGAAAGAAATTGAGGAAGACAAAGAAATGGAAAAACGTTCCATGCTCATGGATTGGAAGAATATTTTGAAAATGTCTATTCTACATAAAGAAATTTACACATTTAATGCAATCCCTATCAAAATATCATCAATTTACTTCAAAGAAATGGAACAAATAATCCTAAAATTTATATGGAACCAGAAAAGACCACGAATAGCCACAGGAATGTTGAAAAAGAAAACCAAAGTTGGCGGCATCACAATTCCAGACTTCAAGCTCTATTACAAAGCTATAACAATTAAGACAATGTGGTACTGGCACAAAAACAGACACATAGATCAATGGAATAGAATAGAGAGCCCAGAAATGGAACCTCAATTCTAAGGTAAACTAATCTTCGACAAGGCAAGAAAGAATATCCAATGGAAAAAAGACAGTCTCTTCAACAAATGGTATTGGGAAAACTGGACGGCCACATGCAGAAGAATGAAACTGGGCCATTTCCTTACACCACACACAAAGAGAGACTCAAAATGGATGAAAGACCTCAATGTGAGACAGGACTCCATCAAAATCCTAGAGAACACAAGCAGCAACCTCCTCGACCTCAGCTGCAGCAACTTCTTCCTTTCTACATCCCCAAAGGCAAGGGAAGCAAGGGCAAAAGTGAACTATTGAGACTTCATCAAGATCAAAAGCTTTTGCACAGCAAAGGAAACAGTCAACAAAACCAAAAGACAACTGACAGAATGGGAGAAGATATTCACAAATGACATATCAGATAAAGGGCTAGTATCCAAAATCTATCAAGAACTTCTCAAACTCAATACCCAAAGAACAAATAATCCCATCAAAA
>CM053607.1:123011456-123023915 GCA_028646535.1 Procyon lotor | reverse complement strand
GAAATAAGTCAGGAGAAGAGAGCCAATTATCTTATGGTCTCACGTGCAGAGCATAAAGAAAAACATGGAGGGCATTGTGAGAAGGAAGGGAAGGGTAAATGGGGGGAAATCAGAGGGGGAGATGAACCATGAGAGACTGTGGACTCTGAGCAACAAACTGAGAGTTTTGGAGGGGAGGGGGCTGGGGGTTGGGCGAGCCTGGTGGTGGGTATTGAGGAGGGCACGTATTGCATGGAGCACTGGGTGTGGTGCATGAACAATA
Organism: Procyon lotor; assembly: GCA_028646535.1. Taxonomy (NCBI): domain Eukaryota; kingdom Metazoa; phylum Chordata; class Mammalia; order Carnivora; family Procyonidae; genus Procyon; species Procyon lotor. The sequence continues at coordinate 123,023,653 of CM053607.1, read as the reverse complement.
AATCTTGGAACACTGAAAAAATAAACATATTTGGGAAAGAAAAAAAAAGAGAAAGGACCCAAATTAATAAAATCATGAATGAAAGAGGAGAGATCACAACCAATACCAAAGAAATACAAACAATTATAAGAACATATAATGAGCAACTACATGCCAGCAAATTAGACAATCTGGAAGAAATGGATGCATTCCTAGAGACACATAAACTACCAAAAGTGAACCAATAAGAAATAAAAAACCTAAACAGACCCATAACTAGTAAGGAGATAGAAGCAGTCATCAAAAATCTCCCAACAAACAAGAGCCCAGGGCCAGATGGCTTCCCAGGGGAATTCTGCCAAACATTTAAAGAGGAATTAATACCTATTCCCCCGAAATTGTTCCAAAAAAATAGAAATGGAAGGGAAACTGCCAAACTCATTTTATGAGGCCAGCATTACCTTGATCACAAAAGCTGACAAAGACACCATCAAAAGGAGAATTACAGACCAGTATCCTTGATGAAATTGGATCCAAAAATTCTCACCAAAATACTAGCCAATAAGATCCAACATTAAAAGGATTATTCACCACAGCTAAGTGGGATTTATTCCTGGGATACAAGGTTGGTTCAACACCGACAAGTCAATCAGTGTGATACAATACATTAATAAAAGAAAGAACAAGAACCCTATGATACTCTCAATGGATGCTGAAAAACCATTTCACTAGTACAACATCCTTTCTTAATCAAAACTCTTCACAGTGTGGGCATAGAGGATACATTCCTCAGCATCATCAAAGCCATCTATGAAAAACCAACAGCAAATATCATTCTCAATGGGGAAAACTGAAAGCTTTTCCCCTGAGAACAGGAACAGGGCAGGGATGTCCACTATCTCCACAGCTATTCAACATAGTACTAGAAGTCCTAGCCTCAGCAATCAGACAACAAAAAGAAATAAAAGGCATCCAAATCGGCAAAGAAGAAGTCAAACTCTCACTCTTTGCAGGTGATAGGATACTTTATGTGGAAAACCCAAAAGACTTGACTCCAAGACTGCTAGATCTCCTATAGGAGTTCAGTAAAGTTTCAGGACAGTGAGAGAAATCAGTCGCATTTCTAAACACCAACAACAAGACAGAAGAAAAAGAAATTAAGTAGTCGATCCTATTTGCAATTGCACCAAAAACCACTAGATACCTAGGAAAAAAATCTAACGAAAGAGACAAAGAATCTGTACTCAGAAAACTATAGAATACTCATGAAAAAAACTGAGGAAAACAAAGCAGTGGATTGTAATCCATGCTCATGGATTAGAAAAACAAATATTGTGAAAATGTCTATGCTACCTAGAGCAGTCTACACATTTAATGCAATCCCTATCAAAATACCATTTTTTTTTAAAGAAATGGAACAAATAATCCTTAAAATTACATGGAACCATAAAAGACCCTGAATATCCAGAGGAAAATAGAAAACCAAAGCTGGCGGCATCACAATTCCACACTTCAAGCTCTATTCAAGCTGTAATCATCAAGATAGTATGGCTGGCAAAAAACACACACATAGATCAGAGGAACAGGGGAGAGAGCCCAGCAATGGACCGTCAACTCTATGGTCAACTAATCTTTGACAAAGCAGGAAAGAATGTCCAATGGAAAAAAAGCCAGTCTCTTCAACGAATGGTATTAAGAAAATGGGACAGCCACATGGGGAAGAATGAAACTGGGCCATTTCCTTACACCACACAAAAAAGAGACTCAAAATGGATGAAAGACCTCAGTGTGAGACAGGACTCCATCTAAATCCTTGAAAAGAACACAGGCAGCAACATCTTTGTCCTCAGCCACAGAAAATTCTTCCTAGAAACATCCCCAAAGACAAGGGAAGCAAGGGCAAAAATGAACTATTGGGACTTCATCAAGATCAAAAGCTTTTGCACAGCAAAGGAAACAGTCAGCAAACCAAAAGACAACTGACAGAATGGGAGCAGATATTCGCCAATGACATATCAGATAAAGGGCTAGTATCCTTTAATCTATAAAAAACTTCTCAAACTCAATACCCAAAGAACACATGATCCGATTAGGAAATGGGCAGAATACATGACATTTCTGCAAAGAGGACATCCAAACAGCCAACAGACACATGAAAAAGTGCTCAACATTACTTGGCATCTGGGAATTACAAATCAAAACCACATTGAGGTACCACCTCACACCAGTCAGAATGGCTAAAATTAACTAGTCAGGAAATGACAGATGTTGGCGAGGACACAGAGAAAGGGGAACCCTCCTACACTGTTGGTGGGAATGCAAGCTGGTACAGCCACTCTGGGAAACAGTATGGAGGTTCCTCAATAAGTTGAAAACAGAGCCACCCTATGACCCAGCAATCGCACTACTAGGTATTTACCCGAAAGATACAAACGTTGTGATCTGAAGGGCCATGTGCACCCCAATGTTTATAGCAGCAATGTCCACAATAGCCAATCTATGGAAGGAGCCTCAATGACCATCAACAGATAGACAGATAGAGATGTGGTATATATATACACAACAGAATATTATGCAGCCACCAACCCCCCTCCCCAAATCTTGCCATTTGCAATGACATAGATGGTACTAAAGGGTATTATACTAAGTGAAGTGTGTCCATCAGAGAAAGACAATTATCATATGATCTCACTGATATGAAGAGTTTGAGAAGCAAGACAGGATCATAGGGGAAGGGAGGGAAAAGTGAAACAAGATGAAACCAGAGGGGGAGAGAAACCATAAGAGACTCCTAATGTCAGGACACAAACAGAGAGTTGCTGGTGGGGAGGTAGAAGGAAGGATGGGGTGCCTGGGGGATGGACATTGGGCAGGGTATGTGCTATGGTGAGGGCTGTGAATTGTGTAAGACTGATGATTCACAGACCTGTACCCCTCAAATAATACATTATATGTTAATAAAAAATATTTATTGTGATACAGGCCTACCTGCAAAGATCTCAAATAGGCCATCTAATCTTACAAATAAAGGAACCATAGAAATAAGAACAAAGCTGAAAGTTAGTAGAAGATAGGAAATAAACATCAGAGACAAAATAAATGAAAGAGACAAAAAAAAAAAATAATAGGAAAGATCTATGAAACCAAGAGCTGGTTCCTTGCAAAAATAGACCAATGTGATAAAACTTTACCCAGACTATTCAAGGTAAAAAAGCGAGAGGACCAAATAATTAAGAAGTGAAAAAGAGATAACCAATACCACAGAAATATAAAGATTAGAAGAGCCTACTACTAAAAACTATATGCCAACACAGTGGACAACTTATAAGATATAAATTTTTAGACACATAGAATCTTACAAAACTGAGTCAGGTAGAAACAGAAAATCTGGACAGACCAATTACTGGTAACAAAACTGAACCATAAAAAACTCCCAACAAACTAAAGACGAGGACCAGACTGCTTCACAGGTGAGTGAATTCTAAACATTTAAAGAATAATAGCCTGGTGGTGGGTATTGAGGAGGGCACGTATTGCATGGAGCACTGGGTGTGGTGCACGAACAATAAATCTTCTAACACTGAAAAAATAAAATAAACATTTTTGGAGAAAAAAAATAAAGAATAATACCTTTGCTTCTCAAACCATATCCACAAAATAAGAGATAAATTCCAAATTCAGCACCACCCTGATATCAAACCAAAGACACCACAAAAAAGTAAAACTATATGGGGGCACCTGGGTGGCTCAGTGGGTTAAAGCCTCTGCCTTCGGCTCAGGTCACGATCTCTGGGTCCTGGGATCGAGCCCCGCATTGGGCTCTCTGCTCAGCAGGGAGCCTGCTTCCCCCACCCCCCCGTCTGCTTCTGCCTACTTGTGATCTCTCAATCAAATAAAATCTTTTTTTGAAAAAGGAAAACTATAGGTCAATACCCTTGAATATACATAAAAATATCCTCAAAATATCAACTGAGTTCAAATATACACAAAAGGATTATTTCATGGATTGCAAAACCTGCAAATCAATGGGATATATCCAGTTAACAAAAGGAAGGATTTCATCATCAAATAGATGCAGAAAAAGCATTTGATGAAATTCAACATGTGTTCATGATATAACTGCTCAACAAAGTATGTGGAGAGGGAACACACCTTAACATAATTAGGGTCATACATCACAAACTCACAGCTACCATCATACTCAATGGTGGAAACCTGAATTTTCTTTAAAGTCAGGAAAAAGGATGTCCAACCATGCCACTTTTACTCATTGTATGACTTGAAGTTCTAGCCGTAGCAATCAGACAAGAAAAAGAAATAAAACGCATGCAAATTAATAAAGAAATCAAACTATCATTATTTGCAGCTGTTACTATATATAGACAATCATAAAGACCCCACCAAAATTTATTAGGATAAATGAATTCAGTAATATTGAAGATACAAAATTAATATACATAAATCTGTTGCATTTCCACACACTGAGAACAAAGTTGCTGAAAGAGAAATAAAGAAAACAATTCCATTGATGACTGCACCAAAAAGAATACAAATACCTAGGAACCAAGGAGGTAAACGACATATATTCTGAAAACTGTAAGACATCGATGAAGAAAGTGAAGTCAGCACAAATGCAAAGTTATACCATGCACATGAAAGAGCTGATATTGTTGAAATGTCCACACTACCCTCAAACAATCTAAGGATTCAGTGCAACCCCTATCAAATTCCAACTATAGTTTTCATTTAACCAGAACAAGTAATTCTAAAATGCACCACAAATAACCCTGAATAGCCAAAGCAGTCTTGAGAAAGAACAAAGCTGGAGGTATCACCACCTCAGATTTCAAACGACACTACAAAGCTATAGTAATCAACACAGTATGGTCCTGGCACAAATACAGACACATAGGTCAACAGAATAGAATAGAGCGCCCAGAAATAAACCCATATGTATACGGTCAATTAATCTATGACAAAAGAGGTAAGAATATACAATGGGAAAAGACAGCCTCTTCAATAAGTGGTGTTGGGAAAACTGGACAGCTACATTCAAAAGAACGAATTGGACCTCTTTTTTTTTATACCATACAAACAAACTCAAAATGGATTAAAGACAATGTGAGACCTGAATCCATAAAAGTTTTAAGAGAAATCAGAGAAATAATTTGACATCAGCCTTAGTGACATTTTTCTGGATAGATCTCTTAGGCAAAAGAAGCAAAAGCAAAAATAAACTATTGAGACTACACCAAACTAAAAAACGTTTACACAGTTAAGGAAACTGTACATAAAATGACAAGGCAACTTACTGAATGGGAGAAGACTTTTGTAAATGATATAAGCAGTATATTAATACCCAAAATATATAATTTATGCATCAAAAATCCCACAAATAATCAGATTAAAAATGAGCAGAGCACTTGTCAGGGCATTTTTCCAAAGACATACAGATGGCCCACTAACACAGAAAAAGATGTTCAGTATCATTTATCATCAGGTAAATGCAAATTAAACCACCACGAGGTATCTCCTCATACCTGTCAGAATGGCTAGAATTGGAAGAAATAACAAGGGCTGGCAAGGATGTTGAGAAAAGGGAACCTTCCTGCACTGTTAGTGGGAATATAAATTGGTGCAACCACTGTGGTGAACAGTATGAAGGTCCTTAAAAAATTATAAAGAGAAATACCATATGATCCAGTAATTCCATTACTGGGCATTTACATCAAAGAAACAAAAATGTTAGTTCCAAAATATACATGTACGCCTATGTACAGTGAAGCATTATTTACAATAGCCAAGATATGGAACCAACCTAAATGTCCCTTGATAGATAAGTGGATACAAGTAGATGTAGGTTGTACACACACACACACACACACACACACACACACACACACACACTTGAATATTACTTAGCCATAAAAAACCAGGAGACCTTGACATTAATGACAATATGGGTGGACCTAAGGGGTATTATGCTAAGTGAAGTAAGTCAGACAAAAGACAAACACCATATGATTTCACATTGTATTTGGAATCTAACAAATAACAAACACAAAACCCCCAGTGAAGAAGGGTGTGGAATATGAGCAAAATAGGTAAAGAGGATTAAGAGGTACAAATTTCCAGTTATTAAACACATAAGTCACAAGGATGAAAAGTACAGTATAGAGAATACAGTCAACAATACTGTAATACTGTATGCTGACAGATTGTAACAACACTTACCGTGGTGAGTACTCCATAATGTATAGAATTGTCAAAACACTACATTATATCCCTAAAATGAATATAGCATTGTCTATCAAAAAAAAATATTTTTCTAATTTAAAAAAATTATTTTATCAACTATATTTCAATAATAAAAACTTAACTGAAAAAGATCTGGTGGACTACTGTTTGTTCAAAGTAATGAAAGTAACAACATATAATGAGATTATAGTATATGGATAAGTTAAAGGAATGGCAAAAATGTCATAAGGAACAGGATATGGAATTGGGAATATTCTTATAAAGTACCTGCACTACCTGTGAAGCGGTGTAGTATTAGATGAAAGTAGAGATGAGATGAAAATGTATATTGCGAACCTTAGAGCAACCACTAAAATTTTAAAGAACTATAATATGCTAAGGAGAAAAAATGGAATCTTATAAAATGCTCAATTAAAATCAGAGAAAGCTGAAAAAGACAGGCTTTTTTTTTTAAAGAAGAGATATACTTGATGATAAACACTTATAACCATGGTAAATAGTAATCCAACGACATCAATCACTTTAACTGTGAATGGCCTAAATATCCAATTAAAAGATGGGGGGTGGGTGGGAGGGGGAATTCAGGCAAGATGGCGGAGGGTAGGAGACCCTGTTGCAACCTGTCCCCAAAAGTGAGCTGGATATCTGCCAGACCACGCTGAACACCCATGAAATCAGCCTGAGGAGCAAGATTTTTCACTTCTGGATCTCTACGGGAGCAGAAGACACAGGCAGAGAGGTAAAGCAAAGCAGGAACACTCTGAACAGTATCGAAGGATAATTAAAGGGGGAGGGAGCCACCAGAAGCGGTGCAAGGACACTAATACCCCAAAGGAAAGCACCAGGTGATTGGGGAGCAGCAACAACTTAGAGCCTAGTTAAAAACACTTAAAAAGAGCATAAGGTTCTGAGGAGCAGCGAGTGGAAGGGGGCGGTCGTGGACACAGGCCTGGGCCCATGCTCCCAGGAAGGACACCATTCGCCTCAAAGAGAGACCAGTGGGGGGGCTCCAGTCTGTGACTCCGAACCTGAAGCTTTCCACTCCCTGCACCACTATGTGGGCGGGGTGCGCGCACTCCTGCAAGCACCTTAGAGAGTCTGCTGTGGTCCCGGAGTCCACAGCTTTTCTCCACGTACAGTGCTCTCTGGATGGTGCACCCCCCAACTGCAAAACTTCACGGCCTGCGCACTCCCAGCCAGCCTGGGGGGGGCCTAACCTCGGCAGTAATCTGGCCACAACCCGCCAGAGCCTGGAGCCCCGAGAGCAGGGGAGTGCGGAGTCCCCAAACTGCTGAGTGCCCGCCACCTGAGACAGGCTGCGCTGGGAGATTTGTGGAGGGGAGTGTTCTGGACCATCCAGAGGGGAGCGGACTGCGGCTTCTCTATGACCTGGAGGTCTGGGAATGGGCAGATTGCTGGCTGGGACTCTCCAAAAGGGAGAAAAAGCTACAAAAGGCCAAAAGCCTTCAGAGAGCTAGAGACTGAGAAACCGGGTTCCACAGAGCCCTTGACTGGGGGGCAGGGTGACTCAACCCAAGCAAGGCTAACAGGAAAACAACACGGCAGGACCCACCCCCAGAAGACAAGTCGAAAAAAAAAAAACAAAAGGACTATAACTACAGGATCCCCATAAACCTTTATGTCCCCAACATCAGAGGAAATCAATATATTAAGCGCCTGATAATACCATCAAACCTGTATATTTCAAAGATACAAGGTTGTTTTCTTTCTTATTCTCTTTTTTATTCACTTGTTTTCACATTTCTTGGTTTGTTGTTTTTACTTTTTTTTTTTTTAATTACTTAACATTACAACTAGAGGCTTAATACAACGATAAACCCAGGAAGACCTGAAAAAACCTTCCTCACACATGAGGAGTTATAACCACCCTCCCATCTTATCCTTCTGTCAGTGCTTCTACCTATTTGCTTTTGTGTTGGTATTATATAAATCTCATTCCTGGGGTTCATTCTGACTAGGTTCTTTTATTTCTTATTTACTTTTGTCGGTCTAAATGTTTGTTCATGTTGGTGTACATACTTTATAAATCTTACTTTTGGGGCCCATTCTGGCTGGGATCTCTTCTTTTTCTGTTTCTATCTTTTTATCTTTATTCTTTATTTTTGGTGAATCCCAATAGCTCCTAAACCTTCCAGAGTGCATCCTGCCTGGATCGTGGGCAAAATATGCAGCTATATATCCTCTCATCCACTTCTCATCAAAATGACTAGGAGGAGGAACACTCAACAGAGGAAAAACCCAGAGACTGCGCCCTCTCCCTCAGAACTATTAGACATTGACATAAACAGTATGTTAGAAAGGGAATTCAGGGTGACAATTATCCAGGCAATGGCTAGGATGGAGAAAAACAATGACAACACAGAATCTCTAAGGGCAGAAATGAGATCCAGTATAGCCGATGTAAGAAGTGCCATCAGTGAGATCCAATCCAATCTAAAGAGTCTAACAGCTAGAGTTACGGAGACAGAGGATAGAATTAGTGATCTAGAGGATAAAATAGTAGAGAAGAAAGGCCAGGAAGACAGCTGGAGCAAATTGCTCAGAAATCATGAGAAGAGACTTAGGGAAATAAATGACACCATGAAACGTTCCAACGTCAGAATCATTGGAATCCCAGAGGAGGTAGAGAAAGACAGAAGACTAGAAGATATAGCTGACCAAATTCTGAATGAAAATTTCCCCAGAATGGAACAAGGGTACACGTCCTAAAGGCAGAAAGGACAAGGCCAAGATTAACGAGTCTAGAAAATCAGCGAGACACATCATAGTAAAATTTGCAAATTATACTTTTAGACAAGAAGTCCTGAAGGCAACTAGAGGGAAGAGATTCCTTAAATACAGAGGAAGACCCATTAGAATAACACCAGACCACAGAAACCTGGCAAGCGAGAAAGGGCTGGCAAGACATATTCAGGACACTAAACGAGAAGAACATGCAGCCAAGAATACTTCATCCACCAAGGCTGATATTCAAAATGGATGGAGAGATAAAGAGCTTCCAAGATCGGCAAGGATTAAAAGAGTATGTGACCATGAAGATGGCACCCCAGGAAATATTAAAGGGGGTTCTATAAAAGTAGAGAGAACCCATGAGTGACTTAGAACAGAAATTTACAATCTATAGAAACAAGGACTACACAGGCATCATGATGTCAATAAACACCTATCTTTCAATAATCGCTTTCAACTTTAACAACTTAAAAGCTCCCATAAAACAGCACAGGCTTGCAGAATGGATAAAACAGCAGGACCCGTCCATATGCTGTCTACAAGAAACACATTTGGAACCAAAAGATATATCCAGACTTAAAGTGAAAGGATGGAGAACCATCTTTCATGCCAATGGGCCTCAAAAGAAAGCTGGGGTTGCAATTCTCCTATCAGATAAATTAGATTTTCAGTTAAAGACTGCAGTCAGAGATACAGAAGGACATTACATCATTCTGAAAGGGTCTATCCTCCAAGAAGATGTAACAATTATAAATATTTATGCCCCCCATAGAGGAGCAGCCAACCACATAAGCCAACTGTTAATCAGAATAGTCGTATTGATATGAATACAATTATAGCAGGAGATCTTAACATACCACTCTCAGTAACAGAGCCTCTAAACAGAAAATCAATAAAGAAACAAGGGCTTTGAATGACACACTGGACCAGATGGACCTCATAAATATATACACAACATTCCACCCTAAAACAAAAGAATAATCATTCTTCTCAAGTGCACGTGGAACTTTCTCCAGAACAGACCACAAACTGGGCCACAAATCAGGACTCAACCAATACCACAAGATTGAGATGATTCCCTGCATTTTCTCAGACCACAATGCTTTGAAACTGGAACTCAGCCACAAGAAAAGTTTGGAAGGAATTCAAACATTTGGAGGCTAAAGACCGACCTGTTTAAGGATCAACCAAGATATCAAAGTTGAACTTAGAATTCATGGAGACCAATGAGAATGAAGACACATTGATGCAAAACCTATGGGACACGGCAAAGTCAGTCCTAAGGGGGAAATACATAGCCATCTAAGCCTCACTCAAAAAAAAAAAAAAAGGAAAAATCTCGGATACACCAGCTCTCTTTACACCTCAAAGAACTGGAAAATCAACAACAAAGGAAGCCAACCCCATGTACAAGAAGGGAAATAATCAAGATCAGGGAAATAATCAAGATCAACAAGTTAGAAACTAGAGAAATAGAATGCATCAATGAATCCAGGACCTGGTTTTTTGAAAGAATCAGTAAGATTGATAAGCCACTGGCCAAACTCAGACAAAAGAAAAGAAAGAGGACCCTAATTAGCAAAATTATGAATGAAAGGGGAGAGATCACGACTAATCCAAAGGAAATAGAAACAATCATCAGAAACTATTATCAACAACTATATGCCAGTAAGTTAAACAACCTAGAGGAAATGGATGCATTCCTGGAAACCCATAATCTTCCAAGACTGAAACAGGAAGAAATTGACAACCTGAATAGGCCAATATCTAGTAATGAGATTGAAGCACTGATCAAAAACCTCCCAAAAAACAAGAGTCCAGGACCGGATGGATTCTCTGGGGAATTCTACCAAACATTCAAGGAAGAAATAACACCTATTATCCTGAAACTGTTTCAAAAAATAGAAACAGAAGGAAAACTTTCGGCCTCTTTCTATGAAGCCAGCATTACCCCGATCCCCAAACCAGGCAAAGACCCTACCAAAAAGGAGAATTTCAGACCAATATCCCTGATGAATATGGATGCCAAGATTCTCAACAAGATCCTAGCTAATAGGATCCAACAGCACATTAAAAAGATTATTCATCATGACCAAGTGGGATTTATCTCCGTGATGCAAGGGTGGTTCAACATTCGCAAGTCAATCCATGTGATAGAACAGATCGATAAAAGAAGAGAGAAGAACCACATGGTCCTCTCAATGGATACAGAAAAAGCATTTGACAAAATTCAGCATCCGTTCCTGATTAAAACACTTCAATGCATAGGGATAGAAGGAACATTCCTCAACATCATCAAGTCTGTCTATGAAAAGCCCACAGCAAATATCATTCTCAATGGGGGAAAGCTGACAGCCTTCCCTTTAAGATCAGGAACAGGACAAGGATTCCCACTCTCACCACTCTTGTTCAACATAGTGCTAGAAGTACTAGCAACAGCAATCAGACAACAACAACAAAAAAATAAAACATAACAAATTGGCAAAGAAGAATTCAAACTCTCTCTCTTCATAGACGACATACTTTATATGGAAAACCAAAAAGACTCCACCCCCAAACTACTTGAACTCATACAGCAATTCAGTAATGTGGCAGGATAAAAAAAATCAATGCACAGAAATCAGTTGCTTTCCTATACACTAACAATAAATCTGTGGAAAGAGAAATTAGGGAATCTCTTCCATTTACCATAGCACCAAAAACCACAAGATACCTGGGAATAAACCAAACCAAAGAGGTGAAGGATCTATACTCGAAGAACTACAAAACGCTCATGAAAGAAATTGAAGAAGACACAAAAAGGTGGAAAAGCATTCCATGTTCCTGGATCGGAAGAATAAACATTGTTAAGATGTCTATTCTGCCCAGAGCAATCTATACTTTCAATGTCATCCCAATCAAAACTCCACTAGTATTTTTTCAAAGGCTGGAACAAACAATCCTAAAATTTGTATGGAACCAGAAAAGCCCCCGAATTGCTAAGGAAATGCTGGAAAAGAAAAACCAAGCTGGGGGCATCACATTGCCTGATTTCAAGCTTTACTACAAAGCGGTGATCACCAAGACAACATGTACTGGCACAAAAACAGACACATAGACCAGTGGAACAGAGCAGAGAGCCCAGATATGGACCTACAACTCTATGGTCAAATAATCTTTGGCAAAACAGGAAAAAATATCCAGTGGAAAAAAGACAGTCTCTTCAATAA
>CM053607.1:122983581-123010956 GCA_028646535.1 Procyon lotor | reverse complement strand
CATACAAATTTTAGGATTATTTGTTCTACTTCTGTGAAAAATAAGGATTGCTTTGAATCTATTAATTGCTCTGGGGTAGTATGAAGGCTTTAACAATATTATTCTAATCCATGAACATCATATATCTTTCCATTTATTCACATCATCTTCAATTTTTATCTGCATTGTCTTGCAGTCTTAGAGAACAGGTCTTTCACCTGTTGGCGAAATTTGTTCCTAGGTCTTTTGTTCTTTTTGGTGCAATTGTAAATGGGATTTTTTTTTTCTTAATTTCTCCTTCTGGGCATTCATTATTAGTGTATAGAAATGCAGAAGATTTCTGTATATTATTTTTTTTTTTAAAGATTTTCTTTATTTGACAGAGAGAAACACAGCGAGAGAGGGAACACAAGCAGAGGGAATAGTAGCGGGAGAAGCAGGCTTCCTGCAGAGCAGAAAGGCCGATGCGGGGCTCGATCCCAGGACCCTGGGATCTGACCTGGGCCAAAGGCAGACGCTTAACGACTGAGCCACCCAGGCGCCCCTGTATATTAATTTTGTGTTCTGAAATGACTGAACTCATTTACTCTAAAGTTTTTGGGTAGAGTCCTTAGGGTTTTCTTTATATGGTATCAGGTCATTTCAACTAGCGACAATTTTACTTCTTCTCTAATTTGGATGGCTTTTATTTGTTTTTGTTGTCTGATTGCTTTGGCTAGGATTTAGAGTAGACATCCTTATCTTCCAGATTTTATTTTATTATTTTTTTTAAGATTTTATTTATTTGTTTGACAGAGAGAAAGAGATCACAAGTAGGCAGAGAGGGAGGCAGAGGGAGAGGGGGAAGCAGGCTTCCTGCTGAGCAGAGAGCCCGATGTGGGGCTCGATCTGAGGACCCCGAGATCATGACCCGAGCCGAAGATAGAGGCTTTAACCCACTGAGCCACTCAGGTGCCCACCTTATCTTCCATATTTTAGAGGAAAAGCTTTTAGCTTTTCCCCACTGAGTATGAAGTTAGCTCTGCATTTGACATATATGGCCTTTATTATGTTGAGATATGTTTGCTCTATACCCATTTTCTTGAGAATTTTTTTATAGATGGATGTTGAATTTTATCAAATACTTCTGCATCTATTAAGATGATCATATGATTTTTTTTGTTAATGTGGTGTATCATGTTGAATAATTTGTGGATATTGAACCATTCTTGCATCCCTGGAATAAATCTTACCTGTTCCTTGTGTATTATCCCTTGAATGTATTGTTGAATTCAGCTTGCTAATATTTTAGTGAGGATTTTTGTATCTGTATTTATCATGGATATTGGCTTGTAATTTTCCTTTTTTGTGTGTGTTGTCTTTGTTTGGTTTTGATATCAAGGTAGAGCTGGTCTCATAAATTGAGTTTGGAAGCATTCCTTCCTCTTCAGTTTTTTTTGGAATAGCTTGAGAATGATGGGTATTAACTCTTTAAATGTTTGAGGGAATAAATGTCCTATACTTTTGTTTGTTGGAAGTTTTATGATTATTGATTCAATTTTATTAGTGATTGGTCTGTTCAGATAAATCTATTTATTCTCGATTCAGTCTTGGAAGATCTTACATTTCTAGAAGTTTATCCTTTTGTTCCTGGGTTGGCACATTTGTTGACATATAATTTTTTATAGCAGTCTCTTATAATCCTTTGTATTTCTGTTTGCTTTTCTGATATTGAGTTGTGTTTAGATAACCAGATTTGTTAGGAGTCAGAGTTCATCAATTAGACAATCAGTTTTTTTTTTATTAACATATAACGTATTATTTGCTTCAGGGGTACAGGTCTGTGATTCATCAGTCTTACACAATTCACAGCACTCACCATAGCACATACCCTCCCGAATGTCTGTCCCCCAGCCACCCATCCCTCCCCTCTGACCCCTCAGCAACCCTCAGTTTGTTTCCTGAGATTAAGAGTCGCTTATGGTTTGTCTCCCTCCCAATCCCATCTTGTTTCATTTTTTCCCTCCCTACCCCCAACGACCCCCACCATGCCTCTCAAATTCCTCATATCAGAGAGATCAGATGATATTTGTCTTTATTTGACTGACTTATTTTGCTTAACATAATACCCTCTAGTTCCATCCACGTCATTGCAAATGGCAAGATTTCGGGGTTTTTTGATGACTGCATAGTATTCCTGTGTGTGTGTATGTGTGTGTGTGTGTGTGTGTGTGTGTGTGTGTGTACCACATCTTCTTTATCCTTCATCTGTTGATGGACATCTAGGCTCTTTCCATAGTTTGGCTATTGTGGACATTGCTGCTGTGAACATTCGGGTGCACGTGCCCCTTCGGATCACTACATTTGTATCTTTCGGGTAAATACCCAGTAGTGTAATTACGGGGTCATAGGGTAGCTCTATTTTCAACTTTTTGAGGAGCCTCCATACCATTTTCCAGAGTGGTGGCACCAGCTTGCATTCCCATCAATAGTGTAGGAGGGTTCTCCCTTTCTCTGCATCTTTGCCAACATCTGTTATCTCCTGCCTTGTTAACTTTAGCCATTCTGACTGGTGCGAGGTGGTGTCTCATTGTGGTTTTGATTTGTATTTCTCTGATGCCGAGTGAGTTGGAACACTTTTTCGTGTGTCTGTTGGGTCATTTGGATTAGCCAACCAGTTTTTAATATTCATGTGATAAGAGCTCATGGGCCAGAACAAAGTCATCTGCTGAAGGCTGATTGACATTGTGAGAAACAAAGTCCATGTGAAGCTTAGCTTCTGCCCTCAAGCACAGGTCGACCGGATACTGCAGGCAGGACGGTAACTTGGAATACTCAGGGAGAGGCTTCACCTCATGAGAGACACTAGCAGGCTCTCCTGGAAGGTTTGTGGCTGGAGTGGCCTTAAAGCACAGTTTGAAGGGAGATGATTCCATGAACCTGGAAAACATCTCATTGCAATGGCTCCAACACGAAGCGGTCCCTGCTCTGCTGGGGGAGCAGTGTCTGGGGAAATATGCCGGGAAGAGGGGTGAGCCTCTCTTTCAACATTCACTGCGCTAAAGTCAAACTTTTCTCTGCAAGTTGTTTCAGTTGCTTGCGAAGAGATGGCCCCTAGTGGCTAATTAGTGCTAGATGGCAGTTGCCAATGAGGAGGGGGTATGGTGTCTGTGGGGACCCCAGCTACAGGGAGCAGACCCCGGAGGGTGAATTCACAGGCATAGTCCTGAGTTCCTGGTTTCTCCAGGGAGGACTCTGCCAGCCTGGCCCTGCATCTGCCTCTGTAGGGAAGAGGGCACCACAGGCCCCAAATCCTGTAATTCATATTTTCATGTCCCTAAGGTGCTGTAGTAACTCTCGACACTTCAGCATTGAGGGAACCTGTGTCTCAGCCCGTTTAAACTTGAAGGGGTACCAAGAGCTCCATGAGGAAGTCTAGCTGCTCTCTGCTTCCTGACACCCCTACTGAACAGCAAAGCACCAAAAATTCAAAATGGTAGCCGGGGAGAGGAGCAGCATAGGGGCAGGGTTCCGATCTGTGAGAGGTTCAGATTTGCCTAGAGCCTAGGATAGAGGGGGAAAAGCGCCTAACATGGTAATGACCGATGACCTTGAGAGTATACAGGACCATATCGTAATCAACAATTACTAGTTGTGCAGTCCTGGTAACAGTAACCTTTCTGTGACTCACTAAATTGGGAATAATTTTAACATCTTCTAATGTGAGGCCAAGAGGGCCTCACTTGATGTGGAGAAGAGCCGGCTCCAAAGTCCTCTGAAATTCCCAGATCACTGTGGTGGCCACTGTCTCACGCAGTTGCTGGAACCATCCAGAAATATCCAAATATGTCATTTGTCCCGAGTTTTTGTTGTATGTAAAATGAGTGTTTTAGAACCCGCCTTTTTTTAGAGATAACAAACTAATGCTTTTATTTGATTTGATTTTAACGATTTTATTTATTTATTTGTCAGAGACGTAGCAAGAGCGGGAGCACAAGCATTGGGAGCAGAAGAGGGAGAAGCAGGCTTCCCACTCAGCAGGAAGCCTGATGCGGGGCTCAATCCCAGGACCCCGGGATCATGACCCGCGCTGAAGGCAGATGTTCAATGACTGAGCCACCCAGGCACCCCAAACTAATGCTTTTATGACTTAAGACCAACTACCAGCCTGATACTAAAAGTATGAGCATGACCACACATCCTTAGTTAGAGGAATAGTCCTGGGTGAGTTTAGACTTATCTGAGACTCAGGTCCTCTGATTATTAAAAAAAAAAAAATATATATATATATATATGATATCCAAAAATCTTCCAAGCTCTAAAATTTCCTAATTCTAGAATCTGAGATTAGTTTCCTTAAGGCTCTCTTCATGTCATGATTTCTCAGACTGTAGATGAAGGGATTAAGCAGGGGAGTCACCACTGTGAAGATGACAGTGGCCACCGTGTCTTGGACGGAGTAGGAGGATGAAGGGCGCATATAGACCCCCAGGATGGCCCCATAGAAGAGGGAGACCACAGTGAGGTGGGATCCACACGTGGACAGGGCTTTCCTTATTCCACGGGTGGATGGCAACTTCAGGACATTGGAAAGGATATAAGCATACGAAAGGACGATACAGGTAAGCGGCGTCAGAAATATCAGTCCCCCCACAGTGAACACCATCAGGTCATTGATAAAAGTGTCAGAACAAGACAGCTTTAGAATTGCATAGGGGTCACAGAAAAAGTGCTGCACGGTGTTATCAAAACAGAATGTGAGTTGGACCATGAGAAGAGTGTGCAGGAGAGCATGCAGATTTGTCACAATCCAAGATGCCACCACCAGAAGGATGCAGAGCTTGGGCCTCATGATCACGGTGTAGTGGAGTGGGCAGCAGATGGCCACGTACCGGTCATAGGCCATCACGCTCAGGAGGAACCCATCCATGTTGATGAAAGTGATGAAGAAGTAGATCTGGGTCATGCATTCCACGTAAGAGATAGACTTGCTTCCCAGTATGTGGTTCACCAGCATCTTGGGGGTTGTGACGGATGAGAAGCAGATGTCTACACAGGAGAGGTTAGCCAAGAAGAAGTACATGGGGGTGTGGAGGTGACTGTCCCCGGTGATGGCCAAGATGATGAGCAAGTTCCCGATGATGGTGACCAAGTACATCCCCAAGAACAGCCCAAAGAGAATGTCCTCCTGCTCTGACCGCCCAGAGAGTCCCAGGAGAAGGAATTCTGTGACTGCAGACTGGTTGTCTCCGTCCATATCTGCAGCGGGGGAAATGTCGTCGCGGGGTCAGATTACATGTCAACATTTGAGCGGGTAGATTTTGGAATAGTTTATATGGTTGAGAAAACAGGATGAATAATCGTTTTAGAGAAAAACCCTCCTTAATTTCAAGCATGTTTAGTCACCAACAGCCATAGTTTTATCTACTCTACTCTTACTTACTGAGTATCCTCTATCGATACTTTCACGTGTAGTATTTAACTTAGTTTAATAATTGAGATACTTAATTTCACTCCGCAGATAAAGCTACCCTGGTTCGAGGGGCGCCTGGGTGGCTCAGTGGGTTAAGCCTCTGCCTTCGGCTCAGGTCGTGATCTCGGGGTCCTGGGATCGAGCCCCGCGTCGGGCTCTCTGCTCGGCAGGGAGCCTGCTTCCCCCTCTCTCTCTGCCTGCCTCTCTGCCTACTTGTGATCTCTCTCTCTGTCAAATGAATAAATGAATGAATGCTACCCTGGTTCGGGATAGTTAAGTGATATTTCCAAATTCATGAGACAGTAAAAGTTCCATACCCAAATAGGGTGAAGTGCTTTTTTTTTTCTGCGTGGTATTTTTTGATTAGCTAACCATTTATTAGAACAGCTTAACCATGTGGTCGCCTCTATACTAAGTGCCATATTACAGACCTACTAATGTTCTCTGTAGCATCCATATTTTCCCAGATTAGGGAGCATTTGTGGGTTTGGAAACATCTGGCTGGCGGTTTGTCCCTCACATTTTAGCCGCTACGAGGTTGACCTGACCATAGATCACAACTGTTGGGAAGGCTGTCCTAAGCGTGCTGTTCAGGGCGCCGTGTGACACGTTCCTCTGATTTCTGATAGAAGAACACAGACAGTGTATTTTTGAAAACGATATAGTCGTATGTAGTGTATATGTACTCGATAATATAGTCGGGTTCTTCTTGCTCCTGGACAAAAGGGATTTACCGAGGGGTAAGGAGCGAATTCATGTGTTGCTTCCAGCACATAATCCCAGGACTAAGAAATCATTATAGGATTGGAGGCGGGGGGAGGAGGGGTCAAGTAAAGCACCGCGAATGACATGCCTGTCCCTGAAGCAGTGTTTGGTGTTGGAACAGTAAAGGAGAGGGCGTGCGTTCATTATTCGAGACAACAAAGGCCTGAGGGGAGAAAAGGGAGAGAGAGAGGCGGGGAACTGGTTTGTGATGTGTCATGGCTGGACCAGAGGACCCGGTAGGGAATAGTCCCAGGAGGTTGGTTGTGGGACATACAGAAAATGGAGACAGCGAGGTGCCTATCGCTGCGAGATTTCAATCAGTAAAACCAATCGGTCGCTGCGATTGCATGTGGTTTATTACCTGGACGATTTCCCGGATCATGGGTAGGTGAAACAGTGCCAGACAGAAGCTCGGAGACGTTCCAGAAGGAGCCCGGTTACCGTGGGCCGTAGACGCTGAGGGAGAAAGGGCAACAAGAACACAAGACAGTGGCTGCCCAGCCCAGATGAATGTTCTGGATGTAAAGCCCGGTGGTTTCCCAAAATGGAAACAGAGGAAAAGATAAAAGAGGGACGGCGGGGCGTCAAGTGAGATTCTTCCGACCGCCTCTGGATGGCTACGAAGGCCAAAGACTGAGTAAAGCAAGCCCGAAGAAGTACCCCGTGCTTCCCGGTATAGAGTTTATTTCCCAGCATGGGGAGTGTGGGTTACAGCCAAAAAAAAAAAAAAAAAAAAAATGCAATTGCATGGTTTGCACCCCTAAAACCGAGACTCCCCAGGAAACCAGCCACACCATGGTACTCACCCGCTGAATTCCTCTTCCTCTGAATGGCTCCTCACCCCCCACCCCTGGACTTTCATTCGGTCTCCCATGCCGGGTCCTGAGGAAGAGAGGGCTCCTGCCCGCGCCCTTGGAATGACCGTGCCCATGGCTGGTTTCCTGCCCCGATCCCTCTCGGGAGTCGTGTCAGTGTGGGGCCGTCCCTGAGCCCTCGGACGCAGGTGCAGCTTTGAGGGTTTGTTGTCCTGGACCTCAGAACCAAAGCCGC
Source organism: Procyon lotor (assembly GCA_028646535.1). Taxonomy (NCBI): domain Eukaryota; kingdom Metazoa; phylum Chordata; class Mammalia; order Carnivora; family Procyonidae; genus Procyon; species Procyon lotor. Next base: position 123,003,710 of record CM053607.1, on the reverse strand, counting down.
TGGGAGCCCGGTCCCCTCTGTGGGGCCCCGTGTGGCATCCAGGCAGCCTCCCTCTGGGACACCTCGATTCCGCCGGCACAGGCAACACTGGGTGCACAAACCTAGGGAAGCAGCTCCCGGGAAGGTGCAGAGTAGGGGCAGCAAGGGGAGGGTCTGGAATGGCTTCTAGAAGAGTCTCTGGCAGGGTGGTGGGGGGGGTGGACTTCGGGGCAGTATTTTTAGGAGCCTGCGGTCACTGCTGCCGGCCCTGCTGACCTTAGCTCCCTCCTTCCGTCTCGCCCTGCTGCTTTCTAGTTCTGTCCTGCCCTGGGCAGCTCGCGCTCAAAAGAGAAAGGCTTGTGCGGGTCCGACCAAGACATGTGTCCCCTCCGCGCTTGCTTAGGTGCAGGGGGATTTCGTGGGGCTCTTCTTTGCAGAGGAACAACCGTGGGCGTGCATGAACCTGTCTGTTGAAGGTACCCTGCCCATCTTACCTGGAGCCCCATCTCCACTGGCTCCCTTGTTTGTGGAGCTCCCGGATGATTGCAGGGTCTCAGCTCCGAGGACTGAGGAACCTTTTTTTGCCCGAGGAGCGCATTTGGAGTTAGACAGCGGGGCTCTTCCAGGTCTGGCCTGGAGGATTGGGAGCAAAGAAATAGATCTTCGTTCCCTGGAGATTGGGGCTCTCTTAGGACTCCAGGTAGCAATAGTTGCCAAGTTTGGGGGTCCCTAGGGTGGACTCCCCATAGCTCCGCTAGAGACACACACACACCAACCGCTCTTTGTTCCTCTTCTCTCTGGACGCAGCTGTCTCTGTGTGAGAGGAACTCCCTTTGCTGCTCAAACGTGTTGCTTCCGATTGCCTCAAGTATGTCTTGGGTCACAGAATCTACCTCACCTCTTGCTCTCTGCCCAAAGTGGACCCGAACAAAAATCCTGAAGCCAGTGAAATTGGCCCATCTCCATTCACAGCAGGCTCTGTTTTGTACACTTTGCTCCTGCCCGGACTCTCTTGTGGAATTTAAGGTTCCAGGACCCCGCACTCTTTCTTCTCTCAAATATATAGTTCGCTTTGTTCATTTGTACTAAGAAAGTAATTATTAAGAACAGATCCTCAAATTGGTGTTTAAATCTAATAGTGACTGCGTCCCCAGCACTGGAAACCAGAGGCACCGCCTAGATATTCTGTCCCGTAGACTGGGTAGGGGTCCTGGGGGCAGGGTGTGGATGTCATCTAAATGGTATCTAATGGCTCTTAGAACTTGGGTGTGTATTTCTTCTTTTTTTTTTTAAGATTGTATTTATTTAGGGGTGCCTGGGTGGCTCAGCCGTTAAGCGTCTGCCTTCAGCTCAGGTCATGGTCCCAGAGTCCTGGGACTGAGCCCCGCATCGGGCTCCCTGCTCGGCAGGAAACCTGCTTCTCCCGCTACCATTCCCTCTACTTGTGTTCCCTCTCTCGCTGTATTTCTCTCTGTCAAATAAATAAAATCTTAAAAAAAAAAAAGTTCCATAGATCCACCTGTAAATGGAGATTTATAGTTCCACCCTGTGAATGGAGATTACACATTCTTTTTCCAGCTCAGGGAATGATCGCAAATATTGGCCCTTTTTTAGGCTACCACAAAAACTATTAATAGGGGCCCCAAACACTGACTTTATAGAATATGTCCTCTTACAGTCTCCATTACATAGTCAAAACTTGGAAACCAAACATCAAAATGTAAAAAGTGTCCAGTTGATAAAATGTAAAAGAGTGAGCACAATTTTCATATCCAAAGGAATATTAAGAGGGACCTGGGTGGCTCAGAGGTTTAAGCCTCTGCCTTCAGCCCAAGTCATGATCTCAGGGTCCTGGGATCGAGCCCCGCATCGGGCTCTCTGCTCAGCGGGGAGCCTGCTTCCCCCTCTCCCTCTGCCTGCATCACTGCCTACTTGTGATCTCTTCCTCTCCCTCAAATAAATAAAATCTTTTTTTAAAAAAAGGAATATTAACACCACAATGATTTCTGAATTAAAGAAAAAATTAACATAAAAACCTATGGGGGGAAAAATGGCCTTCAGTGCTCTTATTAATAAGGAACATAAATAACAAATCAATCAAGTATTCAACCAAGCATTGTTTTTAAGTTTATTTATTTTTTAGTAATCTGTACACCTAGTGTGGGATTTGAACTCACAACCCTGAGATCAAGAGTCACCTGCTCTACTGACTGAGCCAGCCAAGTGCTCTCCTCACCCCAAGCGTTTTAAAGTTTAAATTATTATATATATATATTTTTTTTGTCAAATAATAAATATATTAGCACAGCTTTAAAAGTTAAACAAATCTTTAGATGGAAAACTCGGTCCCCCAACCCTCCCAGCTCCGTCCCCGGGTCCCACTGCCCTTGCAAGCACTTTTATAGTTGTCTAAATAATATGCTTATGGTGCTATTTTTTATTAAAGTATCGTTGACTACACGGTGTCACATTAGTTTCAGGTGTCGAGTGCTCTTTTTGCCCTTTGATTTGCATGCAGTCGTATCTACCCTCTTGCCATTTGACAAGTGACTGTCCCATTTCCTCTTCCTCAAGTCCTCCTCATGAACTCTTCCAGGCTTTGAGATATTTGAACGATAAACGGCACCCCCGTAAGGGTAAACTTGGATGAGTTGGGATAGTCACGTGCAGTCATGTAACCACCACCACAATCAAGCTCCATCATGGTTCCGTGATCCTAAAAGTTCTCCGGCTTCCCTTGGCAGCTGGTACCCTCCCCCGACCAGATAGGTTCCTCGCATTATTATATAAATCATTATATCGGTTTGCCAGTTTCTATGGAAAATCCTGATGATTTGATTGAGATTGCGTGGAATTTTATCAATTAAGAATTGACAGCTTGAGGGGCGCCTGGGTGGCTCAGTCGTTAAGCGGCTGCCTTCGGCTCGGGTCGTGATCCCTGGGTCCTGGGATCGAGCCCCGCATCGGGCTCCCTGCTCTGCAGGAGGCCTGCTTCTCCCGCTACCATTCCCTCTGCTCGTGTTCCCTCTCTGGCTGTATTTCTATCTGTCAAATAAATAAAAATCTTTAAAAAAAAAAAAAAAAGAATTGACAGCTTGGGATGCCTGGCTGGCTCAGTTGGTGGAGGTTTCGACTCTTGATTTTGGCTCAGGTCATCTCGGGATTGTGAGATCGAGCCCCAGATCGGGCGCTGAACCCGGGGGTGTGGCTTAGGATTCTCTCTTTCCCTCTATCCCTGCCCCTCCGCCCCCCCTCGTGCTCTCACTCTATCGAAAAAAAGAAAAAAGAAAAAAAAGAATTGATAGCTTAATAGCATTTAGTCTCCTGACCTAAGAGCATAGCATTTTTCTTCGTTTTAAAAGGTTTTCTTTAATTTCTTTCATGAGTGTTATTTTTAGTCTTCAGTGGACAGATTGCTCACATTTTTGGACAGCTTTAAACACTAAATATTTCATATTTTTATGCTAAATTAGCATTTATGTGATTGCATAATTAGCATTTATGTAAATGGTACTAAGGTTTTAATTCGAATTTCTTCTTGTTATATGATTTTTTAAAAAATCTTGCTCTCGAATCCTAAAACTTTGCAAACCTCACTAATTAGCTCTAGTAGATTGTTTATAATTCCACCATAAATTCTCCATGGATGAATATTTTGTCCACACACACAGGCGATTTTACTTCTTTCTTTCTAATCCGATGCCCTCCAATAAAAATATTTTCTGCTCACAACACTTTTGATGCCAAGTGAATGGGTTTTGTCTTGTTTTTTGTTTTTTTTTTCTCCCCCTGTCCCCCCCCCCCAACAACCAGTTCTCTAACTCTCAGGACACCACTTGGGTGTCCTATAATTAAGTGCAGCTCTGACACTATCCTGACCTAGCATAGACTCCAGAGGTTAAGGGCTCGGTCCTACAAGTCTGCCCCGTCCTCAGATGCCAGATACAAGTAGTGGGTTACCCACACTCTGAGATTTCCATGTCCCCCTCCTCAGGTTGGATCACTTGTTGTAATGGCTCTTGGAACTCAAGGACACACTTTACTTACTCTCACTGGTTTATTATAAAGGGTGTTATAAAAGATACAAACAAATAGCCAAATGGAGAGGCACCGCAGGGCAAGGTCAGCTTCTGACCCCATGGAGTCTGGGGTGTACTACCCTCCCAACACACGGCTGCTCTCGGAAGCTCTCTGAGTCCTGTAGTTTAGGAATTTTCATGGAGAGAACACTGTGTAGGCATCATGGGCCATTGGGGACTGGGGTTAAAAGTTAGAACTATGGGGGCACTGGGTGGCTCAGTCATTAAGCGTCTGTCTTCAGCTCAGGTCATGGTTCCAGGGTCCTGGGAATCAAGCCCCACATCAGGCTCCCTGCTCGCCCTTCTCCCTCTCCCACTCCACCTGCTTGTGTCCCCTCTCTGTGTCTCTTGCAAATAAATCTTTAAAAAAATATAAAATAAAAGTTACAACCATGGCTGATCACCTAGTTTGTTTCTCTGGACACCAGCCCCCATCCTGAAGCTATTTAGGGGCCCACTGAGGGTTATTTCACTCACATACATTTAGGTATGGTCCAAGGGGCTTATTATGTATAACAAAATATGGTCCTCTCTCCCCATCACTCAGGAGATCCCAAGAGTTTTAGAAGCTCTTGTGTCAGGAACTAGGGACGAAGATTAAATATATATATATCCACTTACATCACATTTGTATTTCTTCTTATTGCCTCATTATAGTGGCTGAAACCTCCTGTACAATATTGAATAGAAGTGGTAACAACATACAACCCTGTCTTGTTCCTAATTTTTTTAAATTTATTTTTGAGAGAGAGCACAAGTGGGGGGGAAGGGCAGAGGGAGACACAGAGAGGAAGTAGATTCCCCGATGAGCACAGAGGCCCATGAGGGGCTGGATCCCAGGACACTGAAATCAAGACCTGAGCCTTAAATTAAGAGTATACCGGTTAACCAGTTAACCTACTGAGCCACCCAGGAGCCCCTTGTTCCTAATTTTAAGGGGAAAATAGTCTCTGTTTCAACATTATGACATTGACTATCATTTTTTTCATAGTGACTTTAATCAAGTTGAGAAAATCTTCTGTTCCTATTTTACTCGATGGCTTTCTTTTGAGTGTATGCTGAATTTTGTGTGTTGCCTTAGCTTTGTCTATTGGGATGGTTTTCCTTTTTTAGTTTGTTTATACAGTGAATTACAATGGATTGAGTTTCTAATGTTAATCCAGCTTTGCATTCCTGGGGTGAAGCCCATTTGGTCATATGTATTATCCCATTTTGATGTGATGAGATACCGAATTTCTAAAGTTTTATCCAGGATCCCCAATGAATCTATATTTTTAAGGAATATTGGTCTCTTGGGGCGCCTGGGTGGCTCAGTGGGTTAAAGCCTCTGCCTTCAGCTCAGGTCGTGATCTCAAGGTCTTGGGATCGAGCCCCACATCGGGCTTTCTGCTCGGCAGGGAGCCTGCTTCCCCCTCTCTCTCTGCCTGCCTCTCTGCCTACTTATGATCTCTCTCTCTCTGTCAAAATAAATAAAATTTTAAAAAAAAAAGAAAGAAAGAAACCTTTAAAAAAAAAAAAAGAATATTGGTCTTTTATTTTAATGTTTGATAAAATGAATTGGGAAGGTACTCAAACCTTTTCAATTTTCTGAAAGAACTTGTGCCCGGTTTTATTATATATCTCTTAAAAATTTGATAGAATTCACCGGTGTAGCCATCTGGGCTTGAAGTCTTCCTTGTGAGAAGCTTTTTTAAACTATACTTCAGTTATTAGTTAGACATAGAGCTACTTCATTTATCTATTTATTGTTGAGTTAGCTTTGGTAGATTGTCTTTCATAAAATTGTCCATTTCATGTGATTGATCAACTTTACTAGAATAAAGTTGTTCCTAATATTCTCTTACTATCCTTTTAATGTCTCTAGAATCTGTACTGATTTACCTCTGTCATTCTTTGTATTAGTCATTTCTGTCTTAGCTTTGTCCTGATCGGCTTGGCTAGAGATTCTAGGATTTTTCATTTTCTTAGTGAACCAGCCTTCAGTTTTATTAATTTTCACTATTACTTGTTTTCTATTTCATTGATTTAAACTGTCAAAGAAAAATCAGTACTGGACAGTAGTTAAAGTGGCAAAAACAGACTTTATTCAGGATTATTGCAATAGGAGGAAAGAGTCCTAACTATAAGAACCAGGCTTAATTCAGAATATAGCATGAGCAAGTTGGAATTTTTCGTCAAGGAGCAAGGTGAAGGGCAGTGGATGGAAAGTTGCTCAGAGGGACACCAGGTATAGTGGAGGATTCTAGGTAGACTGACCAGAGAGGATTCTTTGCCTAAGACAGGCCAGGGTAAACAGACTTCACGTGAGGGTTGGTGGAAGATGAGGAACCCCACCAGGGATGGAGGGTGACCAGATATCAAGGGTGAGAGATCTGGTTAAACTGACTTTGAAGGGTTTCTGCTGGAACTAGGGGTTTATAAGGAAATACACAAATGGGCCTAAGAGAAAGTTCAGGAGCCGGACTCAAGCTTTGTCCACGAAAAACTCTTTGTCAACAATCTGATCTCCATCATGTCCATTTTCCTTCTTACTTTGGGTTTCATTTGCAACTACACATTCATTTGTCTAGTTTGTTAAGATAAAGCTTAGATAACGGATTTAAGACTTTTCTCTTTCTTCCTCCTTCCCTCCCTCTCCCTCTTTCTCTCTTATCACCCGCATTGGGGGCATTGGGGAGTAAGTGGTTTTTCAATATCAGTTTTTGCAAAAAAAGAGCCAACCGGGGTTTCTGAATGGACTAGGGGGCAGGACACCCTTGAGTGTCTTTTTCAGGTCAGGTCAGGGAATTCCTTACAGGGTCAGAGTTTCCCAAATCTCACCGTGCCTTCGTCTGGACGTCCACGGGCTAGGTTCTGGGTGCCCTAGAGGGTTGTGGAGGAACATTGTGAATTCAGGCTATCGAGCCAACTCCGAGGTGTGGAAGTCAACACTCCGGGGAGGCCTCCTGTGTCCCAGGGAGTGAATTCAACCGCGCGCCCTAGGGATTTAGGAATCAGATGAGGTCAGAATGACTCTGAGGGCTAGAGTCTCCCAGGGACTGTGGTCGTAAGAAGAATGCTAATGAATGAAACAAAGTAGCATGTTTCGCCTGTGTTTACTACGTTCAGGGTACATCCTGAATGCTTGTCTTTCGCTAACTGGCAGACCCTCCCGTCTTTGCCAGGTAGGTCCAGGCGATCCTCTCTGTCTGTGGATTCCGTGTTTGGGAAGTCACCCACTCACTGAAATGTGTCTGAAACCCCCGAGGAGGTCAGTACTGTCTCGCAATGCTCTTCGGCAGCTGCGCAGGCGCAGTGGGACGAAAACTTTGGGTCGCCGCGCTCCCAGCGGAGGTCCAACAAAGCAGCTATTTTAGCTATTGTGCCTTCTTGTTTGAACTTCCACGCTGTAAACAGGGGTCTTTTCGCATTTTTGTGCTTTCTTGGGTGATTTTGCTGCTTAACGTGGCTTCTGAGCATAGTGCTTGAAGTGCTAAGTGCAGGAAGGACGCAATGTGCTTTAGGGAGAAAAATATATGCTCAATAACCCTTGATCAGGTGTGAGTCACGGTGCTCTTGGCCCCGAGGTCAATGTTAGTAAGTTGGCAATATATACTAACATAAGGTATCTTTAAACAGAAACACATGCGACAAGGTTGCGTTTTGATGGGTTGATGCAAATGTGGCCAGGGATGCCTGGGGGGCGCATTCGGTTAAGCATCTGACTGTTGGTTTTGGCTTAGGTCTGACCTCAGGGTCCTGGGATTGAGCCCCACATTGGGCTCTGTGCTCAAGCGGGGAGTCTGCTTGAGTTTCTCTCTCTCCCTCTGCCTCTCCCCACTGCATGCTCTCTCTCTCTCAAATAAATGAATTTAAAAAAAAAAAAGGAAAAAAAATGTTGTGGCCGGGGGCTCACAGGAACCTATCTTTCGGAGCAATGGTTCGATATTCACTAACTTGGTGTCTGTGGTGACTTTATGGAACACAGCTCCCTCAAAGAGAATCAGGGGCGCCTGGGTGGCTCAGTCGGTTAAGCATCTGCCTTTGGCTCAGGTCATGATCTCAGGGGCCCCAGGATCGAGTCCCATGCCGGGCTCCCTGCTTGGCCGGGAGTCTGCCTCTCCCTGTCCCTCTGACCTTGCTGACTGCTTGTACCTCATCTCTCTCAAGTGAATACATTTAAAATTTTTAAAAAATAAAAGAGAACCAACTATATTGTCATTCCCGATGATAAAGCTGAGGCACAGAGATAATAAGAAATGAGCCCCGGATCCCATAGTGAAGTGGTTATAGCCGGGAATTGAACCCAGGGCTGTTTGGCTTCAGAACTTACACTCCTCCCCTCCACACCATTCTCCTTCCTGTAGGGTGAGAGGCTCCCGGGTGTCAGGCCTCCCTGATGGTTAGGGGTGGGGGTTGGAGGCAGGATGCCTCCTGGAAGACCAGATGCCCTAAGCCTCCCAGCCCCCTGAGGGATTATGGGTATTCTGGAATGGCAAGTCAAACTGTCAGTGTCTCAGAGTCCTTGGAGAGCTGGGGCAGTGGGTCAGAGTTTCTTCGTAGTGCCAGAGCATCCTGGGGCAGTCAGGCTGTCCTGGATGGCCGGGCAGTCTCCCTGTAGGGTCAGGGTACCTCGAAGCTGCAGAATGTATTGGAATTCAGTGTTTGCCTGTACATCCAAGTTGACAGCATGTTACTGGGTCTTGGGACCTCAGAATGTCCTGGGGCTTGGGTTGCTCCAGGAAATCACAATATATGCTGGGATGGGGGGAGCAAGGTGGGTGTTTTGGATCAGTGCTTCTCAGCTTGAGTGTGGTTATGGACTGAATGTCCGTGTCGCCCTCCCACCTCCACTCATATGTTGAAGCCCCGAGCGGGTGTGATGGCATTTGGAGGTGGGGCCTTTGGGAGGCGATCGGGCTGAGATGAGATCATGAGGGGGAGGACCCTAGGCATGGCGTTAGCCTCTGGACACGAAGAAGAGAGGCCAAAGGTGGTTCTCTTTCTGCCACGTGAAGACCCAGAAGCAGCTGTCTACAACGCGGGAATAGGGTCTTTACCGGGAACCGGATCAGCTAGCCCCTGGCCCCTGGACTTTCCAGCCCCCACGACTGTTGAGAAATAAAGGTCTACTATTGAAGCCACCCATCCTTGGGTATTTTGTTATGGAAGCCTGAGCTGACAAAGAGAAATGTACATCCGTTTCTCCTCGGGGTCTTATTACGATACCGATTCTGAGGGGGGCGGGGCTGAGATTCTGCATTTATTACAAGCTCTCCTGTGCTGCTGGTGCTGCTGATCGTGGGCCGTATTGGAAACATCAAGATCCTAGAGGATTTTTTTTTTTTTTTTTGGTCTTAAATTGTCAGAGTGCTTTTAAAGGGTGTGCACGAAAGATTGGCATGACCTGGGGATCCAGATTGTCCCTTCTAAAAAAGGCAGGGTGTCCTTACTGGGTCAGTGTGTCCTGAGGGGTTAGGACCTCATGGCAAGGTCAGAGGGATCTTCGAGTAGAGGCAGAATGTTCTGGATTTCAGTGTTATTTCAGTGTGTCCTAGAGTATCGTAGAATCCTGGGGGTATCAGGTTGTCTTTAAAGGGTCAGGATGTCCTGTGGGTGTCAGGATGGACTTCCGGGGTCTAAGTCCTCTCAAGAGGCTGACTACTGTGGGTGTCAGGGTATCCTGACTGCCCAGGGATCTGGGTGCTTCAGGGTTTCCTTGAAGAATCAGAGTGTCAGGATGTCGTGGGACTCTCAGTCTCCTGCAAAGTCCTCGAGTCCAAGGGGTCAGGAAGCCCCTGGCACTCCAGTGCTCCTGAGGGCCAGGGTTTTCTGGATGACTGGGTGACCTCGGGAGGTCGTAGAGTCCCGGGGGGTTCTGAGTGAACGGGAAGGTGATGTTTGGGGGAAGAAAGCAGACTGTACTTGAGAACTATGGTCTCCTGGACACTCATCCAGGTGCTTGGAGATGCAGCTGAAATCAGGCCCTCCCTCCTGAGCCCCCGGTTCGCCCACGGCACGGCCTCCTCTGAGATGGGCAGCTGGAGGGGCCGGGGCTCAGGACCCCCTGTGACTCAGGTTGTTCTGCCGGGGGGGGGGTGGAGCATCTAGTATATTCTGAGAATTAGGGCCTCTAGGAGGGGCCAGAATGCACTGGTGTCTTTTAGCTTTTTAGATTCCTGGAAACAGGTCCTTGCGTATCACCCACATGCTGAGATGGCAGGCAAGCCGGGCTCCTGGCCCACATTTGCACCCCCTCTCCCCACGGTGGGGTTCTAAGGAAGGGTCTTGGGAGGAATGCATTTACTTCTTCCCCTGTCCTGCTCCCAGGAGGGGATTTAACAGGACAAAAGAACTGGGTCCTCTGGGAATACGAGCTCTTGGCCCCAGTCCCTGGACCCTCCAACTGAGCACCTTCCCTCATCCGGCTTGTGATCCTCCCCAGACGAAGGGGGCCCTGGTGGCCAGGCAATGATTGGACGGGCCCGGAGGGGCGAGGAGCAGGTCACTCCTCCAAGGCTCAGGGAGAAGGAGGCGGTGTGGGATTGTGAGCTGGGAAGGTAGGCAGCTGAGAGCAAAGGGAGAGGACTGCATCTCGGAGACGGGGCAGGCAGCGGGAAGTCGAGGCACGAGCAGAGACAGGGTTTGGGCACAGCCGAGAAAGAATACGATGATACTCAAGCGAAGGAAGGGAGCGTTAGAAAAAAAAAATTAGAAGGAGAGACAGTGAGAAAAGCCAAGATACCTAGCCGTGCCTACATCCACACAGAGAGCCAGAGGTGTAGACAGAGGGAAAAGGGGACGTAGAGGGGACCAGAGAAAGACGGACCCCGGAGCAGAGACTCAGGGACGCGGGAGACCCGACTGTCTTAGTCTTTGTTACTAGTCATGGAAGCGGAAGGGAGGAGTGAGCAGGGTAAGCAAAAGAAGGGGCGACTTTGTAGCAGCCTCTGGCCCCAGGGCCACCCCGCCGCCGCTGGGACTCTGACCTCCACGGTGGGTGAGTGACTCTCCTGAGGAGGCAGCAGGTGGGAGGTGGGGGCGCTCTGCGCTTCGGCTCTTGGGGGAGCAGTGGTTCCCCATGAGGAAGACGATAGACAACAACCAGAGAAGGCTAAAACCTTGGCCAGCTCAGAAAGCTTGGTGAGGGACAAGTCCTTGGCTTTGCAGGTGGGACCGAGGCCCCAGCATGGACGGGCTCGGAAGAGCATCCGCAGTTGCGGGGGGTGGGGGGGTGGTGCTTGGAGGTGCAGCTGAAATCAGGCCCTCCCTCCTGAGCCCCCGGTTCGCCCACGGCACGGCCTCCTCTGAGATGGGCAGCTGGAGGGGCCGGGGCTCAGGACCCCCTGTGACCAGCGGCTCGACGCGTGTGTGTCCCCCAGGTGGACCAGGCGCGCTGGGTGGGAGCCACACCCTTGGTCCCCATGGGGATGGGGGCCTCAGCTCCAGACATCTCCTTTTCGCAGTGTGTGCCTTCCAGGTGTTTCCTTTCGCTCCGAGTGCTCCCTTCCCCGGCTGGCTCTCAGACTAATTAGTGTGGGGGCTTAGTGAGCCTGTGCCGAGGAGAGGCAAGCCTTTCCCACGAGCTCAGGTTCCTGCAGCCCGGCGGCCGGGCCAGGGCCAGGGGTAGGGGAGAAGATGAAATGGATGTGAGGGGAGGGTGGGCCCGAGCCAGCGCAAGAGGGAGGAAGGTTTCATCTGCCCAGGGGAAGGGCCCGAGAGGGTGTGAGCAGTCTCTAGAAGGTGTGCACCTGGGGAGCGGGCCCGGGGCTCTCAGAGCAAAGGGGTGCCCCATGGGCTGAGACCCCGGAGCTCAGAGAGGTGGAAGGCACACGAGGGGCGCCCGTTGCACGGGAATGTTCCACGGGCATGGGCATACGGTGAGGGGCGGCGAGCAGGGCCCCAGGTGGGGAAGCGAGTCTGTCCCAACGTGTGCGGAGAGCAGGGCGCCGGTTAGGACCCCCCTCCCAAAGTTGAGGCCGGTCCCAGGCTGAGCTGCATTCAGAGCTGAAGGGTTTCTGGTCAGGGCAGAGTGTGCGAGCAGCAGTGGGGCACTGAGGGGAATCTGGGGGGACAGGTGGGTCCACTCCGCACAGCCTCTGCCCTCCCCTCCCTCCTCAGATGCCGGCCCTCGGCCCTACAGGAGCCTCTCTGGTGCAGGAGTGCGGAGACCGAGGCTGTCCCCCCAAGGAGGACAGAGGGCCCGGCCGCACTCCCGCCGCCGCCACCGGACCACCTTCAGTCCCGCGCAGCTGGAGCAGCTGGAGGCGGCCTTTGGGAGGAATCAGTACCCTGACATTTGGGCCCGAGAGGGCCTGGCCCGGGACACCGGCCTCAGTGAGGCCAGAATCCAGGTGAGGCCCCAGGATCCTCCTCCTCTTCTGGGAAGAGATGCAGATTTGGTGCTCAGGAACTGCTGGGCTCCAAACCTCCTAGGCGTTATAACCCCCACCCCCCAACGTTCCCCAGGACACAGCCTCAACCCACGGTCCACACCGCCTCCTCCACCACGGGAATGTCCCTTGAACTCTTAGACCCCAAGCTCTAACCTGATCTAACTTGAACTTCAGCACCCGCCCCCCCTCAACCTTAACCGGGACGTGAATTCCAACAGAAATACAGTCTCAACTGTTTGCATGCCTTTGTAGCCTTGTCCCTAACCGTGGCCTTGACACCCACCGTCTGAAGCTCCTTCCCCCTGAACCATCGAGGTAGTTAATCTTAGGTACAAACCCTACCCGAAATCCAGCCCGGTCTCCAACAGTTAATCATCCACAGTCTTAATCTCTAATAACCCCCGGGGACGTTTCCTCTTCTCCGAGGAGGGAAAATGCCCGGGTGTCATAATTTATCTCCTTCTCCTGGGAAGTTGCCATTCCGGGCTCCCCCGGATCTGCTGCAGAGCACATTCAGACACAGGCTCTGGGGGACGGGGTGGGACCCACTTCCTGAGGAGGCCCAGCTCAGCCGGGCCTCTGGGAAGAGCTCTCCTGCCCCTGCCGTGTGGGAGAGGCTCACGCTCGGTACCTGAGGCCTCTGTCATTGACGGAGAGACTGTCCCGACTGGAGAGAGAGGCTCTGACGCGGCTGTTTCCCCCCCTTCCTCAGGTCTGGTTCCAGAACCGCAGAGCTAAGCAGAGGAAGCAGGAGCGCTCCCTTCTCCAGCCACTGGCCCATCTGTCTCCTGCTACCTTCTCTGGTTTCTTGCCCGAGTCCCCGGCCTGCCCCTACTCCTACCCAACACCGCCTCCACCCGTGGCCTGCTTCCCTCACCCCTACAACCACGCCCTTCCCCCTCAGCCCTCCGCCGGCAGTTCCTTTGTTCGATCCCACCAGCCCGAAGACTGGTATCCCACCTTGCACCCAACGCCCGCGGGCCATCTGCCCTGCCCCCCAGCCCCAACCATGCTTCCCCTCAGCCTTGAGCCACCAAAGTCCTGGAACTAAGGTCTGACAGGTGCCGATAAGGAAATCCACCCCCCGACCCCCCAGCCTGTGGCCCTGGTAAAATCCACAGAAAGTTGGGTGGCTTCCCTTCTTTCCAAGGGCCAAGTAGAAATTTGGTGAGGGGCAGCTCAGAGACTGGGAATTTAGAAATGGGGGGTCATGCTGAAGAAGGCGCCCTCCGAGGTCATTAGTTGAGAGAATTTAAGGACATGAACCTACTAGAAGATAGAGGTAAAAAGCCTCCGGGGTGAGGACCCGCGGAAGGGTGGGTATGGACGGAGGCAATTGTCGCTGCTGGTGAACCGAAGCGACTGAACGTGATAGAACTTTCGGGCTTCATTGATTAAGACCACAGTTGAAGATCTTCACCCAGCGGTTTCTAGCTGCTTTCAATAAGGCTTTTGATTCAAAGTCTTAACTGTTCATCCTTTCCCTGTCACCCATCCCACCATTCAAGTCGGTCATTAACTTTTGCTCATTATTATTCTAGAAATACCTCTTGAATTTCTTCCTCTCTTTTCTATTGCAGCAGACACTTTGCCTTTTCCGGCCCCATATCTTCTAACTGGTCCTCCTCGGTGGCTCCCTGCGCTCCCGCCTTTCCCATTAGCAACAGGACCCTGCAAATCCAACCATCACAGAACCAGTGTCTCATGAACAATAAATAAGTAAGATCTGAGTCTCCAACATTACCTTCAACCCGACTTTGGAATCCACTGCATGTCATGACGTACGTGGTTTCTGATAGAGAAGAAACAATTCGATTCAGGGCGGACTTTTCCCAACACCAGCCATGAGTCTGAGGGCTCGCAAGAGGTCATTCCCAGGAAAGAACCCACCGTGAAGTCCCTTGGTCTGAGCCCTCTTTACAGAAACCTGGTGCGGCCTCGTTGGTGGCACCATTTATATATCATATAATATGTATCATATGGCCTGTAAAGTACTTATTTTACTCATAATGTGCTTACTTACCTCACTTATTGGCAGGCCCACAGAAAAATTCTTAAGCCCCTAGGAATGGATATTCAGGTTATTTATAAAATTCTATATATATAAAAGTCTGAAGTCCAAACCTCTGTAACATACCTTCGCCCTCCCACGGACTTGTCCCCTTGGGCCAGACTGCCTTCCGGAAACGTGACACCAGTCTCCCAAACTCCCGCAGTGTTGGTTTCGGCACATCCTTGTTGACCTGTACCATTTTGACCTTCTTGTCCCCTGAGGGCGATGTCTCCTTGTTGCGTATTTGTCAGTTTTCATTTACTCCTAGTGAGAGGTAAAAACAGCTTACTGGCAACTTGTATGTTTCCTGTCTCGCTTCTTTGAGGGATTTGTGGGTTTGTGTATTGGTAGAGTCATCTTTCATTAGTGATTGAGGGCGCTTTGTGCAGTAGGCATAGAAATTAGCTCTTGAGACGCGCGGCGGCTGTCCTTCGCTATTTGTTACTTGTGTTCTAGCCCTTCTGAGCGAGGCTCTCCTGTGAGAATGCAGACCTAATGTCACAGGTGCGTTTCGTCTGCAACTTCTCTTTTCAGCACGTGGAATGCTACCGGTTGTGCAGAATTGGTAGAACCTGAGAAGGCATTCACCCGGGTCATTCTCTGTCTTGTATGGTTTGGATAAGGAACCCCCCCTCCCCCCGGACCTCTCCCCTTGTTTTTATTGGCTCCTTCCGCATTTCCTCCACGATTTGGATCAAAATACTTCGCTTTGAATCATCTGAACTTTATCTTAGGATGTGCAGTCATGCAAAATGGTCATGTAACTTCCTCCCGACCGGCTAGCCAGTCTTACCGGTGGAATTTATCTCCATTGTCTGACACTGACTCGTAAAGTCCTGCTTTTTCACGTGCTAAGTTCTCCTTTATACACAAGACAGTTGTGGACGCCTGGTTCTTTCAATCAGTTAGTTTGTCCCTTTGGCCCCACCGCCATCCTAGGGTTATAATTCTGCAAAATTTAAGGATTATTGGTATCTTTTAAAAAATGTTAAGTTGTCTTATCCAAGCACAGATGTGTCCTGCCATTTTTTCCCCAGACTCCTCTTATGTCATTCAGGAAAGTTCTTTATATATACACATGCATCTAGGGACGCCTGGGTGGGTCAATGGGTTAAGGCCTCTGCCTCTGGCTCAGGTCATGATCTCAGGGTCCTGGGATCGAGCCCCGCATCAGGCTCTCTGCTCAGTGGGGAGTCTGCTTCCCCCTCTCTCTGTGCCTGCCCCTCTGCCTACTTGTGATCTCTCTCTCTCTCTCTGTCAAATAAATAAGTAAATAAATCCTTATAAATAAGTAAATAAATAAATAATAAAACAGACCTTAATAAGATTTTTATAAATTACAGAAGTACTCTTTGTAACAAGTCTACTGAAAATATTATATACGACAGTATATTTACATGTGTATTAACCTGGGATTAACCCCCAAAAGCCTTATGTTGAGCAAAAAGCACTTTTTCCCAGAAAAGTACTTTCACTATATCATATCCTTTATATAAAGTTTTAACTGTGCAAAACAATTTTAAAAGTAAAAATTTAAATGCATATTACGATGCATATAGATGAAGTAAAAATTGCAGACCGGCAGTTTCTGGAGGGTGGTTGCTCCCAACAGGCCCTCTCTGTTCGCTCACCTGGGAGCCGCCGTGCCTGCAGTGAGGGAGAATGACCCCCAACGATGGGGCCTTAGGGTTAACACAGCATCACCAAGTCCAAGCAAGTTTTCTTGTAAAGCCCAGGTAGAAGGGCAGGGTGCACCTCAACTCTTCTCCTTTTCTCCCTTTTCGGGAGAAGAGATACTCTTCTTTTTTTTTTTTTTTAAGATTTTATTTATTTATTTGACAGAGAGGAGAGAGATCACAAGTAGGAAGAGAGGCAGGCAGAGAGAGAGGGGGAAGCAGGCTGCCCATCCAGCAGAGAGCCTGATGCGGGGCTCAATCCCAGGACCCCGAGATCATGACCTGAGCCGAAGGCAGAGGCTTTAACCCACTGAGCCACCCAGGCGCTGCGAGAAGAGATACCCTTAAAACTGGCAGAGGGTTGGAATCTGCCCCGATTGGGAATAAATTAAAAAAAAAAAAAAAGGAAAGCTAAATGGGGAGCTCAGCTGGCTCAAACAGTAGAACATGAGACTCTTGATCTCAGGGTCATGCGTTCGAGCCCCATATTGGGTGTAGAGACTACCTAAAAAAATAAGTTCATCTACTTTAAAAAAAGAAAAAGAACTGTCCTTCAAGCAGTGACGTCCCCTTCCACCTCCCCACCAACCAAAGGGGAAAGCAGACACGCGAGGGAGAAAAGATCAGGAATTCGTCTTTGCGTTAGGAAACCGAAATAGCTGGTCTTTGGGGGAAGACCCTTTCCCAGGTGGATCCAAATCCCAGTTCAGAAACGGCAGGACTTGGAGCGAACTGGGGAGTGCGGGGAGTAGGGGACGAGAGTTCTGGGGTGGCCTGGCTGGGCACGTGGCTCTGGGGGAAGGAGTGACCCAGGGGCGAGCCCGCAGAGTCCTGGGTCGCGAAGACCTCCCAAGTTGGTCCTGGGAGCGCGCGGGGAGGGCGCGGGCCTGGCAGGAGCGCGCACGATCCAAGGGGTCCTCTGCGGGCGGCGGGTGCGTTTCTGCAAAACCTGGGCGACCGGCGATCATGATTTAACAACCAGGCCTAAGAAAGTAGAGGTTGTAAAACATTCAGTGGCCCGCGAGAAACGTTCATTGCCAGGAGCGTCCCCTCGAGGGACCGGCTTCAGCCGCAAGACTCCAGGTCGGGGCCGCTCCGGGGTCCACCCGCCTCCCCTACCCGGGAGCTGGAGGCAGTGCGTTCCCACTTGTCAGCAGGAGCCTGGCGCCTCTCTGGCCTGTGGGCTGTCTGGCCAGTGCACACCGGGCCTGGCCGCCTTGCAGGATGCCCCTCTCAGGCTCAGAGCCTGGAAACACGGCCCGCGCCCGTGACAGCAAGTCTTGACGCGCATTTCCAGTTTTCCTTCCGAATGGGGACGCCTGGCCTCTGAGATTGGCAAGAGGACAAGTGAAGCCACCGGCCCACTGCTCGCCCGACATCTCTACCAGCCCCCTACTCCTTCCCGTACCCTGGAAGACCTCTCCAGTTCGAGGTGCACTCATACTGCATGTTGTGTAGTAGTCACCCACACAAACATCGCCCCCCTTTGGCTCCCTGGGGACCAAGACTCAGCCTGCCTTCGGGAGGATGGAGGGGGCGGGACTACATCTTACAGACGCTATAAAGGGGATCAGTGCATTCAGGCGGGGAATCACCGCACTGGGGACCTGGGCATGAGACTTAATTGGGAAAAGAGGCAGGCTGGGACCCTGAGAGCTTCTCACTGGGTGGAGGGGGACCAGAGAGGGCCCTCCCAAGTGCTGGGCCCACACTAGGGGCCCAGGTGCCAGGCTCTAAGGGTGGGGGGATGTCCCCCCCACCTAGGGGCTTACTGTTTTCCAGGTTTCCCAGTACCCCTGGAATTACCCCCCCCACACACACACTCTCTCTTTTCTGAGCTAGGTGCAGATGGTGAGCCTGAGGTCCCAGTGACAAGAGGGGTTCCGAGAATTTGCCCCGTTTGTATTTGGGCAGTTAGCTTCAGAATCTGCCAAGTTCCTGCACCACTGAGGCCCCTCTTCCCTTCCCTCCCACCAGCCCCTGAGATGTACCCCTTTAACACTTGGCATCTAAAGGCCTGTGGGGTCCTTTACTTCTCTCCTGGGCCCCAACTAAGAAGCCCATAGTGGAATAAGAGTAGAAGTTAGCCCCACAGGATGACTCACTGGGTGTGTGTGTGGGGAGGGGGGGCTACAGTGTCTGGATAAGCCTAGGAAGCCACATGGCCGAAGGCTTTGGGGTTTAGGGAACTCAAACCATGTCCTTATCAATTTATTTGTAGGACCCCGGGTCCGCCTGAACCCTGGTGTCCTTGTACCAGCAGTGGGACCTGGGAGCTGGTGTAGGCTATCCCAGCTAGCAGCCAGAACACCTCTGGAAGGTTCTGGCATTTTCTAGGGTGAGATGGGCCCATGTGCCCCAGACTCAGGGGAACAGGTGAGGAAGGTGAAGGGGGGACACACGGGTGTAGACAGCTGCCGCTCCACCACATAGGCCCTTTAGTCACAGGGAAAAGGACCCCAAGGTCAAAGAAGTCAGGTCCTCTCGCCCATCTCCAAAAGACAGAGCTGACCCCTGACCCAGCCAGCGACCCTCAGAGCAGTAGGGAAGAGCCAACTAACTGCTCAGTCCCCCCAACAACCACCTCCCCCTCCACTGTTAAAAGCACTTATGCTTTTTTATTAAGGCTTCTCAGATATAGGAAGCTAATTCTGTGCAAACATTTGTGAGCCGCCTACCATAGTGTCAAGACCAAGGTCAGATGCAGGAGAGTCCTCTTGAATCCAAGAAATCCTGCCACACGGGGGGACATACCAGGATGGGGAGGACCACATGAGCCCAGCCTCAGCCTCAGAAGGCACCAAAAGGGGATTCTCCCTCCCCCGCCCCCACCTCCGCGACCTTGGCCCCTTGCCCACTCCCAACGCACCTGCAGGCACTGCCTCTGGAGTGTCTGTGGGAGGGGGGAGGAGAGAAGGAATAGGAGGGTCGCAGCAGGGCCAGCTCAAGACGGGCACCCGCAGAAGCCCTTGGCCAAAGCTATTAGAAGCCAGCCGCTCTGGACACGGACCAGCGCGTACACTGGCTGCCCCGGCGGGAAATTCGTCGCGAGCTCTTCTCCCCGGCCGCCCCCCTGTAGATCTAATTGTCCCCGCTTCCCAGGGCAGCTTCCTGGCTGACCTCGGTGCCTCCATCCCTGCCTCGCTGTCGCAGGCAGCCCAGGGAGGAGACGCGCGGGCTGTGAGCCACAGAGAGAAGGCTCCTCACCCTGCCCTCCGGGGTGCCCCCATCCCCCCCCTCGGGCGCCCCCCCATTCCCCCCTCCCTGGCGGGCTGTGCATCCTTGACTGCAGGATGTCTTGGGAAGTAGACAGTGATGCTTTGAAAGGGTAAAAATAGTCCTTAGGGGAAGATTGGGCCTTCTTCCCAATCTTCCCAGCAGCTGTGGACTCTTGGGGTAGCCCTGGGGCCACGCCACCCTCTCCCACGCCCTCCAGATTGGGCAGGGCAGGCATCTCCTCCGCTCCAACTTTGGTGGACCAGCGCAGAGGTTCCTGCTGTAGAGGGCCCTCCTGCTCTAAGGCCAGGCCCAGTGAGCTGAGCACCCGCCCCACCCCATATGGGGCTCCAGACTCTCTTCCCTTTGGCTGTTGGGGTCTCCCCCAGGGCTGAAGCCCCCTCCTTGTAGGACAGGGCTGCAGGGGGAGCCCCAAGAGAGATAGTGGGGGTAATAGGGCTTCCAACTATCTCCTTTAGAAGGAAATTCTCAAAACTGCCTGATGGGCTCTAGTCTGATTTTGGGACATCATGGAAGTTAGTAAAGTTTCACGTGACTGTAGAGGTTAGAACCCTAGATGTTCATATCTCACCTTGTCAAGTCTCGCTTTTCAGTGGCCACTGTTAAACAGAGGCCGGGAATGAAATCTGTCCCTCCTCAGTTCTGTTTTACCACACACTCTGGATCTTTGCACGATGCTGGTTTTGTTGTGTGTCCTAATATATTATATTAATATGTATTAATAATAATT
>CM053607.1:122967256-122983081 GCA_028646535.1 Procyon lotor | reverse complement strand
GCTGAGCAAGGAGCCCGATGTGGGGCTCGATCCCAGGACCCTGGGATCATGACCTGGGCCGAAGGCAGACGCTTAACGACTGAGCCACCCAGGTGCCCCTCCTCAGGGCTTTCTATATAGAAGACTGTCTCATTCGTGAACAAAGAAAATTTTACTTCTTCCTTTCCAATGTCCATGTTGCTTATTTCTTTTCCTTGTTTAATTGCTCTGGATAGGACTTCCAGTACTATATTGCATAAAAGTGGCAAAAATGGGCATCTTTGTCTTGTTCCTGATCATAAGAGAAAAGCTTTTGGTTTTGCACCACTGAGCATGATATTATTTGTGGTTTTTTCATAGATGTCATTTTTTTTTTAAGATTTTATTTATTTGACAGAGAGAAACACAGCAGGAGAGGGAACACAAGCAGAGGGAGTGGTAGCGGGAGAAGCAGGCTTCTTGCCGAGCAGGGAGCCCCATGCGGGGCTCAATCCCAGGACCCTGGGATCATGACCTGAGCCGAAGGCAGACGCTTAACGACTGAGCCACCCAGGCGCCCCCATAGATGTCATTTCATTAACGACATTTTCTTCTATTCCTACTTTGTTCATTTTTCCCCCCTATTATGAAGGGGTGTTGAATTTTGTCAAATGCATTTTCTTTATCAACTGTCATTTATGTCATTTATTACATTGGTTGATTTTCATATGAGGGACCATCCTGAAATTAATGGTGCTTGGCTATGGTGTCTAATTCTTTCAATATGCTGCTCCATTTGGCCTATTATTTATCAAGGTTTTGCATCTATTTTCATAAGGAATATTGGCTTGTAGTTTTCCTATACTGTTTTTGGTTTTGCTATCAGGGCCGTGCTATATTATAAAATGAGCTTGGAAGTACTCATCCTTTTCATTTTCTACAAGGCTTTGAGAGGATTAGTGTTGTTTTTTTTTTTAAGATTTTATTTATCTATTTGACAGAAAGATCACAAGTAGGCAGAGAGGCAGGCGGGGGGGGGGGGGGGGGGGGGGGGGGGGGGGGGGGGGGGGGGGGGGGGGGAAAGCAGGCTCCCTGCTAAGCAGAGAGCCCAATGCAGGGCTCGATCCCAGGACCCCAAGACCATGACCTGAGCCGAAGGCAGAGGCTCCAACCCACTAAGTCACCCAGGCGCCCCGGTGTTCTTTTAAATTGTTGGTTATATTCACTGGTGAAGCCATTTGTTCCAGGGTTTTTCTTTGTTAGGAAGTTTTGGTCACTTATTTATTTCATCTACTTATTACAATTCTGTTAAGACTGATTCCTTTATGATTCAGGGGTACCTGGATGGCTCAGTGGTTTAAGCCTCTGCCTTCGGCTCAGGTCATGATCTCAGGGTCCTGGGATCGAGCCCCACATCGGGCTCTCTGCTCAGCGGGGAGCCTGCTTCCTTCTCTCTCTCTGCCTGCCTCTCTGCCTACTTGTGATCTCTCTGTCAAATAAATAAATAAATAAATAAATAAATAAATAAATAAGACTGATTCCTTTATGATTCAGTCTTGGTAGGTGTTTTCTAGGGATTAGTTATATTGATTAGGTTATCCAATTTATTGGTGAACAATTGTTTGCAGTATTGTATTATAATCCTTACTAGTAAAACCAGTAGTAATGTCTTTTTTTTTTTTTTTTTTTTTACTTTTTCCCTCATTTTCATTTCTGACTTTAGTATTAGAGTCTTCCTTCTTTCTTTGTCAATCTAACTAAAGATTATTCAGTTGTATTGCTCTTTTCAAAGAATAAATTTTTGGCTCCGTTGATTTTCTCTACTCTTTGTCTGTTCTCTATTTTATTTATGCCCAACCTCATCTTCATTTCTTCTTCTGCTAGTTTTGGGTTTAAATTAAAGTATAAAGTATAAAGTTATTATTTTAAGATCTTTCTTCCATTTTTTCTTCTTTCTAAATTATCGTTTTATTTTTTATTTTTTTGTTTTGTTTTTTAAGAGAGAGCAAGGTCGTGAATGGGGAGTAGGGGGGGAAGAAAGAGAAAATCTTTAGCAGATTCCACACCCAGAACAGAGCCCCATGCAGGGTTCGACCTCATGAATCTGATATCATGACCTGAGCCAAAATCAAGAGTCAGACACAACTGACTGAGCCACCCAGGTGCCCCTTTTTCTTTTTTTTTTTTTTTTTATACTTTTATTTTTTTTATTTTTTTTCCCCGCCCCTTTTTCTTTTTTAATGTGATTTCAATTTCCCTGTTAGCAGAGCATTTCTTGTAGAGCAAATGTAGTGATGATAAACTCCCTTAGCTTTTGTTTATCTGGGAATGTCTTAATCTCTCTCTCATTTTTGAAGAATTGTTTTGCTGCATATAAAAATCTCAGTTAACTAGGTTTCTTCTTCCAGCGCTTTAACTATCTTATCCCTTTCGCAAATGACATGTTTGTGTTAGCAAATATTTATGCAGCAGCATTTCCTTGTGAACTTGTACATTATGTATAGATAACAAAGTTTTTAATTTATAAATTTCAGGGGCACCTGGGTGGCTCAGTCATTAAGTGTCTGCCTTCGGCTCAGGTCATGATCCCGGAGTCCTGGGATCGAGACCCGCATCGGGATCCCTGCTCTGTGGGAGGCCTGCTTCTCCCCCTACCATTCCCTCTGCTTGTGTTCCCTCTCTTGCTGTGTTTCTCTCTGTCAAATAAATAAAAAAATCTTTAAAAAAAAAAAAATTCATAAATTTCAGCCTTTGTTAATGCCATGAATTTTTCTGCAGTTACTTGTGAATACTTTTGTTTAATAGAAAACTATTTTGTATATATTAAATACCGAGATACACCGGTATGGACAGTAAAAGTACTTTGTGGGCTTGCTGCAGATGTTTGTAGGATTCTGTATCTGCAAATACAAATAGTTTTGTACTTAGCTTAGCAAAAACATGAGTTTATTTTCTAAAGTAACCAGAAGGAGCAGAAGGAGTTAAACTATAGAAAAAAGAAAGTGGGGGCGCCTGGGTGGCTCAGTCGCTAGGCGGCTGCCTTCGGCTCAGGTCACGATCCCAGGGTCCTGGGATCAGCCCCGCATCGGGCTCCCTGCTCCGCAGGAAGTCTGCTTCTACCCCGCTACCAATCCCTCTGCTCGTGTTCCCTCTCTCGCTGTGTTTCTGTCAAATAAATAAAATCTTTAAAAAAAAAAAAAAGAAAGTGTTTGTGGCCATTGCTGCTATGAACATTGGGGTACATGTGGCCTTTCTTTGTACTGCATCTACTTCTTACGCAGACTGAAATAAGTCAAGCAAAGAGAGTCATTTATCTTATTGTCTCACTTACGTGTGGAGAATAAAGAAAAACATGGAGGGCATTGTGAGAAGGAAAGGAAGGGTGAATGGGGGTAATCGGAGGGGGAGATGAACCATGAGAGACTGTGGATTCTGAGCAACAAACTGAGGGTTTTGGAGGGGAGAGGGTGGGGGGTTGGGCGAGCCTGGTGGTGGGTATTGAGGAGGGCATGTATTGCATGGAGCACTGGGTGTGGTGCATGAACAATGAATCTCCTAACGCTGAAAAAATAAAAGTATTTGGGGGAAAAAAAAGAAATGTGAAAATGTTACATGAAGACTTCATTATTCATATCCATACTTGTTTTTTGGTGTTATTTTTTGGTTTGCAAGGATGGTATCAGCCACTAGAAAGCTTCATTATTTTTCTTTTTTCTTTTTTTTTTTTTTTAAGATTTTATTTACTTGACAGAGAGAGAGATCACAAGTAGGCAGAGAGGCAGGCCACGCGGGGTGGGGGGTTGGGGGGAGAAGTTGGCTCTGTGGGACTCCATCCCAGGACCCTCAGATCATGACCCGAGCCGAAGGCAGAGGCTTTAACCCACTGAGCCACCCAGGCGCCCCCATTACATTTCTTTTTAAAGTGGAGAGCTAGTGTGACTATTTTTGTTACAACTTAGACTAAACGATATCTAAATGATATCACTTAGACTAAATGATATCTGTTCTTTTCACCTACACCTAAAGCAAACCTGAAAGAAATTTGAAATTGTTCTTTGGAAAGATGTATGTTTTGCCCAGTTTAAAAAAAATAAGATGTACATAATTAAAACATTTGTAAATTTAAAAAATAAAAATTAAAAAAATATATCTTATCCCTGCCTTCTGGACTCCAAAATTTCTCCTGAAGAATTAGCTGATAATCCTATCACAAATCTCGTTTTGATGAATCATCTCTTCTTTCTTGCTGCCTTCTAAAATTCTCTTTATCCTTGGCTTTCTTGAGTTTGCCCTACGTGGAGTTTGCTGAGTTCCATGATTTTGCAAATTCACGTCTTTAACCAAATTTGAGGAGTTTTCAGCCATTATTTCTTCAAATAATCTGCCTCTTTCTCTCTTTTCTTTCTGAGAATTCCACAGTGAATATGCTGACCCACTTGCTAGTAATTTCAAATGTTCTATCTTCACGTTTGCCAATTCTTTTTTTTTTTTTTTTAAAGATTTTATTTATTGGGCAGAGAGAAACACAGCGAGAGAGGGAACACAAGCAGAGGGAATGGAAGCGGGAGAAGCAGGCTTCCTGCCGAGCAGGGAGCCAGATGCGGGGCTCGATCCCAGGACCCTCAGGACCCTGGACCCTGGGACCATGACCTGGGCCGAAGGCAGACTGAGCCACCCAGGTGCCCCTACCAATTCTTTCTTCTGCTTGCTGAATTCTAACCCTCTACAGCATTTTCAATGCAGTTACTTTATTTATAGGCTCCAGAATTTGTTTGGTTCCTTTTTATAATTGCTCTCTTTTTGTTGATATTATCATTTTTTTCCTAGATCAATTTCCTTATTTCCTTCCGCTCTTTGGCCATATTTTCCTTTAGCTCTTTGAGCATATTTAAGACAATTTTTTTAAAAAGTTGTCGCTTGTCTGATGTCTGTGTTTCTCCAAGAACAGTTTCTGTAGCCTTAGTCTGGTCAAGTTGTTACACCAAAATACCACAGACTGAGTGGCTTAAACAACAAACATGTATTGCTCAAGGTTGTGGACGTTGGGAAGTCACGGTTCAATGTTCCAGCAGATGCAGTTACTTGTATGGGCCCTCTCTGTGGTTTGCAGATACTACCTTCTGGCTGTGTCCTCATATGGTGGAAAGACAGCTCTGATCTCTCTTCCTCTTCTTGTAAGGATACCAGTCCCATCACGGGAGTCCCACTCCCATGGCCTCATCTAAACATAATTATTGCCGCCCCAAGTCCCTACCTCCCACACCTTCATATTGGGGATTTGAATTCACATATGAATGGGGGGAAACATTCAGTTCCATAACACTGCCAATTTATTTTCTTCCTTTGAATGGGCCACATTTTCTTGTTTGTTGGTTTTTTTCTTGTTTCTTTATATTCTTGTGATTTCGTTGCTGTTGCTGTTGAAAATTGGGCACCTGAAAAAAGTCACATGGATATAGTGTCTGGATCTCCATGAAAAGAACTTGGAAGTTGCCACTGCATCCTAACGATAAGTAAAAAGCTGAACAGACAGAAAAATCAACAATTCTTCTAGGATCTGCAAGACAGGTGAGAATACAGGGCAAACCACTACCCCGCAAGACTGGAGAGACCAACAGGTGATTACAGAGAATAACTTTTTGGAGCAGAGACTCGCCAGCAGAAACTGCTGTAGGAACAAGTGCCGGGGCAGGAAAACCCACGAATAATTGGCAGGTACTGCAGGTGTGAACAACTCTGAGAGTTAAAAACTCCAGGGGGCCTCATCCCAAGAGGGGCGCCAAAGTTTTGTGAGATTTATTTTCAGGAGCTCAGCGAGGTTTCCTCCATAAATACTGGAGGAACATCTCCTCATGTTTCCAGGAAGGAGAGGAAAAGGAACCATCTTGAAATACAAGATAGCATTCTGTTCTTTACAAGGCTTACCCTCAGGAGAAACTAGTTAACCAGACCCTAATCTGCTGGAGTGTTATCAAAGCCTAACTGTTCTCAGGGAAGGGAAATAGCCAACCCAACTCAGCCCTATCCTTCCGCATGGGAGAAGAAATACCAACTGTAGCATACCCTCTCCACCCAACTCACTGACAAAGTTAGGGAAAAAAAAAGATGTTAAAACACAAATAAAGTTCGGTCAGGAGGCAGAAGCTTACTAAAAGACTGACGCTTATCATAGAATTATAGAAAAATTTCCTGCCAGTGACACCTCACCACACATTACTAAAGGGCCATTTACAGCAAATCCTTTTGCCCCGTTCATCATCTCGACATCTGTCAAGGAAAAAATACAATGCATGCCAAAAGGCAGAAAACACAAAATTGAAGAGACAGGGCAAGCATCAGAACCAGACATGGCGGAGAAGTTGCAATTTTAAGAATGGGAATTTAAAACAACTATGATTAATGCGCTAAGGGGGGGGTGAATGGGTAAAGTAGACAGTATGAAAGAATGGACAATGTAAGGAGAGAGACAGAAACCCCAAGAAAGAATTAAATAAAAATTCTAGAGATCAAAAACACTGCAACAGATATGAAGAGTGGTTTGTTTGTTTGTTTTTAGGTAGAAACTTTTTTTTTAAAGATTTTATTTATTTATTTGTGAGAGAGAGAGAGAGAGAGCATACAAGAAGGCAGAGAGAGAAGCAGGCTCCCTGCCGAGCAAGGAGCCCAATGTGGGACTCGATCCCAGCACCCTGGGATCATGACCTGAGCCAAAGGCAGCTGCTTAACCAACTGAGCCACCCAGGCGTCTCAATATGAAGAGTGTTTTTGATGGACTTACTAGTAGACTGAACATGGCTGAGAAAAGACTCTCTGAAGTTGAGGATATTCTCAGTGTAAACCTCCAAAACTGAAAAACAAAGAAAAAACAATATCCAAGGACTGTGGGATACGTAAGTTATGATATTCAGGTAATGGGAATACTAGAAGGAGAAGAAAGAACAGGAGATTTGAAACAGTAATAACTGATAATCTTCCCAAATTAATGTCAGACACCAAAACACAGATCCCAGAAGTTCAGAGATCACCAAACAGGATGATTTCTAAAAATACTACACCTGGGCGTATCATTTTTAAATTACAGAAAATCAACAAAACCAATACCTGGTTCTTTGAAAAGATCAACAATATCAAAAAGCCTCCATTCAGGCTAATTAAGAAAAAAAGGTAACACATGGATTTTTTTTTAATTTAATTTATTTAATAGAGAAAGATATCACAAGTGGGGGGGCGCGGGGGCGAGGTGAAGAGCAGGCTCCCCTGCTGAGCAGAGAGCCGGATGCAAGGCTCTATTCCAGGACCCTGAGACCATGACCTGAGTCGAAGGCAGAGGCTTTAACCCACTGAGCTACCTAGGCGCCCCAAGACATGGATTTCTAACATGGGATACAAAGGAGGGGACACCACTATAAAACTTTTATTTATACAATAAAAGTATAATAAAGGAAGATTATAAACAACTCTACGCAAACCTGATTGATAACCTAGATGAAATCAGCCAATCCCTTGAAAGTTACAATCAACTAAAACTCATGCAAGAAGAAACAATCTGAATAGGTCTGTGTTTATTAAAGAAATTGATCAATAATTAAGAAGCTTCTAGAATAGAAAGGACCAGGCCCGGATGGGTTCTACCACCGTGAAGAAAGAAATTATACCAATTCTCTACAATCTATGTTAGAATATAGAAGGAGAGGAATACTTTGGAATGCACTTTATGAAGACACTATTACCACAATACCAAAACCCACAAAGAAAATATAAGAAAACAAACTACAGATCATTACTTCTCATGAAGATAAATGCAAAATCTTCAGCAAAGTACAGCAAATCTAATCCAACAATGTATGAAAACAACTATACACCACGACCCAGTGGGATTTATCCCAGATACGCAAGGCTAGTTCAACAGCTGAAAATCAATTAATGTAATTCATCATATCAACAGTCTAAAGAAAAATCACATAAGTATATCAACAGAAGCAGTAAATGCATTTGACAAAAGCCAATACTCATTCATGATAAAAACTATCACCAAACTAGTAATAGAAGAGTCCCCCATTTTAATAAAGAGTATCTATAAATTCCCTATAATGCACTTAATGGTGAGAAACTCAAAGCTTTCCCAGGATCAAGACCAAGATATCTCTTCACACTACTGCTTTTCTTTTTTTTTTTTTTCTGTGTTGTGTTTTTTATGTTTTATGTTTTTTTATTATTTATTTTTTATTTTTTAAAAACTTTTCCCCAAATACTTTTATTTTTTCAGTGTTACAAGATTAATTGTTCATGTACCACACCCAGGGCTCCATGCAATACGTGCCCTCCTCAACTCCTGCTTTTCAACTTTGTATTGGAAGTGATGGTTAATACAAAAGACAAGAAAAGGGGATAAAAGACACACAGATTGAAAAGGAGTAAAACTGTCTTAGTTCACAGATGAGTGCTGATTCCCAACTTCAGGAGTTCCCCAGGTGAGGTCTGAAACCTCTTACAGGAAGGACAAGGAGAGACAGAAGAGAGCAGACCACTCCAGATTGGTGGTGGCAGTTTTAAGAAGCAAGGTAACTTAAATACTAGGCATGTCTTAGGCAGCCATAAGACTAGCAGGTCTTGGGGCTCCCTGGTGGCTCAGTTGTTAAGCATCTGCCTTTGGCTCAGGTCATGATCCCAGGGTGCTGGGACCGAGCCCCACATCGGGCTCCCTGCTCAGCGGGAAGCCTGCTTCTCCCGCTACCATTCCCTCTGCTTGTGTTCCCTCTCTCGCTGTGTTTCTCTCTGTCAAATAAATAAAATCTTAAAAAAAAAAAAAAAACGACTAGCAGATCTCTGTATCCACCTGCCAGAATCTTTTTTTTAAAGATTTTATTTATAAAAAAAAAAAAAAGATTTTATTTATTTATTTGACACAGAGAGAGATCACAAGTAGGCAGAGAGGCAGGCAGAGAGAGAGGGGGAAGCAGGCTCTCCGCCGAGCAGAGAGCCCGATGCGGGGCTTGATCCCAGGACCCTAAGATCATGACCTGGGCTGAGCAGAGAGCCCGATACGGGGTTTGATCCCAGGACCCTGAGATCATGACCTGAGCTGAAGGCAGAGGATTTAACCCACTGAGCCACCCAGGTGCCCCCTCCCACAGGAATCTTAAAAGCTTAGGTCTTAACAGGGTTCAGTCACATATCAAGTCTAGAGGGTCTCAACAACACATTACTCTCCAAAGGCTAGGTACTGGAAATGGCTGCAAATATGGAAATAGTAGGCAGAATGTACATTCCATGGGAAGGAAGGGGTAAGGAGCCTCCTATTGCCGGGGTCCAGCTCATGAGTCAACCAGTGGCCATGCTCTCTCGATGATCTCCTCCAGCAATGACCTGATAATCTATATAGAAAACCCAAAAGAACTGACCAAGAAATTGCTAGAATAAGCAATTACAGCAAGGTTGAAGGATACATGACTAATATACAAAACTCAGTCAATTTCCTCTATACCAGCAGTCAATAAGTGGCATTTGAGATTAAAAACACAATATCATTTACCTTAACACCCCCCAAAATGAAATATTTAGCTACAAGTCTAATAAATCCCAATCAAATTATCTTGTGGGTATTGACAAACTGATTCTCAAGTTTATATGGAGAAGTGAAAGACCCAGATTAGCCAACAAATAATGAAGAGGGACTAAGTTGGAGCAAAGATGCCACTTAATTTCAAGACTTACTATAAAACTACAATGATGAAGATAATATGGTGTTGGTAAAAGAACAGACAAATAGATCAATGGAACAGAGGAGAGGTCCCAGAAATAGACCCACATAAATATAGCCAACCAACCTTTAACAAGGAGCCAGGCAAGACAATGGAGCGAAGACAATCTCATCAGCAAAGAGTCTACATTTGGCCATCCACAGGCAAAATGATGAATCTAGGCACACACCTTACACCCTTCACAAACTTCAACTCAGAAGGGATTTCACAGACTTAACTGTAACACACACACTGAGGAAACTTTAAAAGATTATGTAGGAGTAGGGAGTCTGGCTGGCTCATTTCGTAGAGCGTGTGGCTCTTGATCTCAGGGTTGTGAGTCCAGGCCCCACACTGGGGGTAGAGATTACTCAAAAAAATAAAATCTTTTAATAAATAAATAAATAGAAAGATAACATAGGAGAAAAGTAGATGACCTTGGGTATGTTGGTGACTTTTTTTTTAAGATTTTATTTATTTATTTATTTATTTATTTATTTATTTATATTCATTTATTATAATAAATAAGATTTATTTATTTATTTATTCATGAGAGACAGAGAGAGAGAGAGAGAGGCAGAGGCAGAGGCAGAAGGAGAAGCAGGTTCCCCGTGGAGCAGGAGTCCAATGCAGGACTTCATCCCAGGACCCTGGGATCATGACCTGAGCTAAAGGCAGATGCTTAACCGACTAAGCCACCCAGGAGCCCCATGGTGATGACTTTTTAGATACATTATCAAAGCCATGATTGATGAAGGAAATATATGATAACCTGGATTTGATTAAAACTTAACACTTCTGCTCTGTGACACACACGGTCAAGAGAATGAGAAGACAAGCCACAGACTGGAACAAAATATTTGCAAAAGAATATATCTGAAAATATAAAAGATCCAAATTATTCAAAGAACTCTGAAAGCTCAATAGTAAGAAAACAAAAGAAATGGATCAAAAACTGGGCTCTAGGGGCACCTGGGTGGCTGAGTGGGTTAAGCCTCTGCCTTTGTCTCAGATCATGATCCCAGGTCCTGGGATCGAGCCCTGCATCACGGGGCTCTCTGCTCAGCAGGGAGCCTGCTTCCCCCTTTCTCTCTGCCTGCCTCTCTGCCTACTTGTGCTCTCTCTCTGTTAAATAAATAAATAAAATCTTAAAAAAAAAAAAACTGGGCTCTAAAAACATGAATAGACATCTCACTAAGGAAGATGTACAGAGGGCAAAAAAGCACATGCAAAGATTTTCACACTATATGTCATCAAAGAAATACACATATTAACATGACAATGAGACACCTCTATATGCCTATTAGAATGTCCAAAATCCAGAACGCTGACAGTAACAAATGCTGTCGAGGATTTGGAGCAACAGAAACACTCATTTCCCACTGCTGATGGAAATGCAAAATGGTAGAGCCACTTTGGAAGACAGTTTGGCAGTTTCTGTTGTTTGTTTTTTTTTTTTGGATTTTTATTTATTTGACAGAGAGAAACACGGCGAGAGAGGGAACACAAGCAGAGGGAATGGTAGAGGGAGAAGCAGGCTTCCTGCAGAGCAGGGAGCCCGATGCGGGGCTCGATCCCAGGACCCTGGGATCATGACCTGGGCCAAAGGCAGATGCTTAGCAACTGAGCCACCCAGGCACCCCAGCAGTTTCTACAAAAGTGACCATCCCCATACCGTACATTCCAGCAATTATGCTCAAAAGAGTTTAAAACTTATGTCCACACACAAACCCACACACGAATGTTTGGAGAAGCTTGAATCCTAATTGCCAAAACTTGAAAGCAACCTCAATCTCCTTCGGTAAGTGAATGGATAAACTGTGGTCCATCCAGACAGTGAACATTATTCAGCACTAAAAAGAAGCAAGCAGAGGCGCCTGGGTGGCTCAGTGACCTCTGCCTTCTGCTCAGGTCATGATCTCAGGGTCCTGAGATCAAGCCCCGCATTGGGCTCTCTGCTCAGCAGGGAGCCTGCTTCTCCCTCTCTCTGCCTGCCTCTCTGCCTACTTGTGATCTCTCTCTGTGTGCATCAAATAAATAAATAACATCTTAAAAAAAAAAAAAAAAAAAAGAAGCAGCAGCAGCAAGCTATCCAGGCATGAAAGGACAAGGAGGAAACTTAAATGCATAGTGAAAGAAGCCAATCTGAAAAAGCTATATGCCATAGGATTTCAACTACATGACATTCTGCAAAAGGAGGGGGCTCAGGGGATCAGCAGAGCACCTCGGGTTCTAGGGCAGTGAAACAGTCCTAGAATGGCCAACGCATGTTATTCGTTATATATTTGTCTAAACCTATAGAATGTTCAACACCAAGAGTAAACCCTCAAGTCAACTATGGAATGTGGGTAACTGTGATGCATCAATGCAGGTTCATTCTCTGTAACAAATGTATCAAGCTGGTGAGTGATGTTGATAATTGGGGAGGCTGTGCCTATGTTGGGGCAGCAAGTATATAGGAAATCTCAGTTCTGTACTTTCCTCAATTTTGCTGTGAACTGAAAATTGCTCTTAAAAAAACAATCTTTTTTTAAAACAAAACAAACGAGTCACCTCTCCCACTTTGCAGACTGGTTCTGAGCTACAGCAGTTCTTTAGTAATTAGCTGGCTTGCTTTCAGCCTAGGGGTGAGATAGAGGGGAAAACTTAGGATCTCTTTGTTCTTTTGTGAACATGCAGATCTTGGTTGGGCCTCCTGTTGCTTTTTTAGCTGCTTTTCAATGTTTTGATTTCTCCCCGAGGCACCCCAAGCCTCTCCTGGGGGTCATAGCTGATCTATCTTGTCTGTATCCTTCATTTCTTGCCTTGGGTATCAGTGGGACTTAGTTTACCTGCAGTTTTCGTGAGCAATGCTCGCTGCTTCTCCCTCCTTGAGACCTGAGTGAGGCAAGACAGAGACCAATACTTCTGGCAGCCCCCAAACATGTTAGAATTTTACAAATAAAGTCTGCTCTGTTCTCTTCCTGATGGAGAAAAGAAATCAGGAACCCTACTGCCTCCTTTCCAGACCAAGACGTGCACTGAAGGAAGGGAAGGGGCTAGCACAAGTTACAGATGCCACAAAACTTCCCACAATTTCAAATGTGGTTTTTACTTTGAGTGTTTGGTTCCTATAGATCTTTTTATGGTTTTCCAGGGCTTTTCTAAGCTTATCTCGGCTAGCTTCCAGTAGGTTTTTTGTTTTGGGGTTTTGTTTGTTTTTTGTTTTGTTGATGTTTCCAAAGAGGATCGAGGGCTTGGAGTTTTTACTGTGTTGTTTTGCTGACCTCCTTCTACTTTGACTAAAAATCATAGACCATTCAATATGGTGATTATAGAAAATAGATAAATTTTTTAAGATTTTATTTATTCATTTTTTCATTCATTCATTCGATCATTCATTTGACAGAGAGAGAACACAAGCAGGGGGAGACGGAGAAGCAGGCTCCCACCCGAGCAGGGAGCACAATACCTGAGACCATGACCCGAGGAGAAGGCAGACGCTTAACAACTGAGCCACCCAGGCATCCCAGAAAATAGATTTTTTTAAAGAGAAGCAAAATTGTCATTCATGTAAGATTTTATTTATTTAGGGGCGCCTGGGTGGCTCAGTCGGTTAAGCCTCTGCCTTCGGCTTGGGTCATGATCTCAGTGTCCTGGGATGGAGCCCCACATTACGGGGCTCTCTGCTCAACAGGGAGCCTGCTTCCCCCTCTCTCTCTGCCTGCCACTCTGCCTACTTGTGATCTCTTTCTCTCTGTCAAATAAATAAAAAAAAATCTTTTTTTTAAAAGATTAAAAAAAAATTTTATTTGACAAACAGCAAAAGACATGGGGCCGGGGGCAGACGGAGAAGCTGACTCCCCACTGAGCCAGGACCCTAGGGCAAAGGCAGACGCTTAACCAACCGACTGCTACTCAGGCTCCTATGTTACATAAAAAATCCAAAACAACAAATTCATTATTGTAATTTATAAGATACTTTAGGCAGCCAGTGGTATACAAAACCAATACTTAACGAATAAAATTTTTAAAAAGATACCATTTACAACAGGTTTAAAACATGAAATATCTAAAATTAAACTCAAAAATATGCAATGATATTATGGAGAAAATATGTGAAGAGTTATTAAACTTAATTAAACAGATAACAGAGATAGACTTTGAGCTAGGACCCACGGAGTCACTCTGGTCAGAGAGAGGGCTGAAAGCTATTTGCCAAGGGGAGGAAGGAGAAAGGACAAAAAGGAAAGAATGTATCTGTTTGGGAGTACACGAAGCTCCCACTAAGGAGACATATGGCCAGGTGTTCCACAGATACACCCTTGCAGGAGCCAGTTTGGAGCTGAGGTCTTGTGCAGAAGCCCTGTGTTGCCTTAAAGTTACATTTAGCTCATCAGAACACTGAGATCTCCTATGGGCAGAGTTTTGGGCCATTTTTTTTTTTTTTTTACCATACAACGTATGCACTGGCATGTTGACAAGCTATTGACAAGCTAGGTATTTGCAAATTCCCTAATATATCCAGCTCCCTACCCCTGCCCCTAGCACCCAGAATAAAAGCTTCCTGCACTAACCCCATGGAGAGACAATGCTTTGACGATTACCTACCCCTTCCCTCACTTGCCAAAAGTAATAAAAACTTTTTGTTCCGACCAAGGGACTTGGGCAGGTTAACTGCCTGATGCCTGTGGCAAGGGGCACACCCTCTGTGTACTGTGACAATACCATGGTAATGGGTTATGAGAATCAATATGGTGAAGCTATCAATTTTCCCAAGTAATCTGTAGATTCGATGAATCCAAAATCTCAGCATTCTTAAAGTGGCATGATTATTCATGTGGGTTGATTATAGCCAAAATACTTGAACAAAAATTCATGGAAGGATACTTTTATCTTAGCAAAATTTCGTTTCCTGCCATATTAACACGGGGGTGGGGTATCCGTGACCCGATTTCTTGCTACAAACTGCCTCCATATCTACCCTCAATACTTCCGAACATACTCTTCCAATTTTTCCCCCTACCACTTAACCTTCTAAAGTCTGATTAAATTCATGGCATACTGTCTGATATCTACCATCCCCTGACCAAACAAAAAGAAAACAAACAAAAAAAGAGTTACCGAGAGCAATTAACTTTGTTTTGTTCACTGACATACTTCCAACCACTTACAGTGGTGTTTGGAACAAAGCAGGTGCTCGATACACTTTGACTGAATCACTGAAGGGGAAACAGGTTTGTTCTCGGCCGTTGTCTATTTGCCTTACTATCATTTATGCAGACGCACAGCTACAAGACACACCGCCCTCAGCAAACTTCCATCTCCTTCCTGAGGAACTTGGAGCCAAGCGCCTGGAAGCCCAAGGGGTGTGACGGCAAGACCGGAAGTGGGTGCTGGACACGTGACAGTCTCGCCCAGGCTCCGCCTCTCAGGCTAGCGCGGGGAACTACAGTACCCAGAATGCCTGGTTCTCGCGTGGACTACATTCCCCAGAGGCTTTGCGGCCGTCCTCCCCCCTGCCGGCCGTCCCGCCTCTCCGGACCTGCGCGGGACGCCGGTCGTCTGCCGCTGGAGCGGACGGCTCGGGGACTTTAAGTCGGCCCAGGCATCGCCCGGGGAGGAGTCGTGACGCCAGGCTGCTGTCCGTCGGGGCAGTGCCGGAGCCTCCGCCCTCGGAGCACGGACGGGAGGCGCAGCCCCGGGAACCCCGAGGCCTGGGCGAGGTGAGCGGCTGAGGGTCGGCGGAATGCGAGACGGAGGGAGGACCGGGGCCTCGGGAGGATGCGGCGCCGGGGCGCGGGGCACAGGCCCGAAAGACGCGAGAGGAGCCTTTGTGGGCGCGGGCGGGGGGCCAAGGGCCCGCAGCCCCGATGTGCCCGCCAGCCCCGCACCGGCCGTCCCGCAGACCCACCCGTGACCGTGGCAGTTCGGGCACTGGTCCCCACCGGCCCAGGCCCCGGTCACCTTCCTGCTCCCCCCCGGACCCATGCCCGGCGCGCTCCCTGCCGGGCCCTGCCGGCGTTTGGATTTGCTCCCGGCTGTCAGTGAGCGTGAGGAACGGTGTTAACGCCCCTCCCCGACGCCGCTGCCCTGCCGGCTGCAGGCGCAGAGATGTGTTTTCCCGTAGAAGTGAGTTGCCGGCTCC
>CM053607.1:122948359-122966756 GCA_028646535.1 Procyon lotor | reverse complement strand
TCTCTCTGCCTGCCTCTCTGCCTACTTGTGATCTCTCTCTCTCTGTTCAATAAATAAATAAATCTTTAAAAAAAAAAAACAAAAAAAACAAAACCACTCTGGAACGTGGGCCTCGGAGTAACATCCCAGTGAGGGCAGATCCACCCCTTCGCTGTTCTTGCATGAGGGGCTGTGAAGAGCTCACAATCACCAGGGAATCCGTACCTTCATGAATGACAACCACCATAATATTGGTTGTGTCACTCTGATCGATGGATTATCAAATGCCTCCTTGTGGCCTATCGCACTCACAGAGATAGTCTGAAAAGGCAACCCCGATCCCTTTCTTGGCCATTTCTTCTCTCCAAGCTGAGAGAAACTGTTCATCTCTCATGTCATCTGAGGCAGCAAGTTCCACCCAGGTCCGTCCAAAATGAGGCATTATTTGGGCCATGGCTGGGGGCAAGGAGTCATCTTTGGGGGCCAAATGATATAAGGATGCATATTGGACTTCCCTACTCAGCATGGGCTCAGAGGGGCCATATATGATCTGAATGGGAAAGAAAGAAAAGACACATTGGGTTTTAAATAAGTAGAAATTAATTGTGATGAAATAATTATTGCAATGACATTAAAACAGCCCTTCTTGGCCCTACCTACAAACAGATTTAAAATATTGTGAAATTCATTTTAAATTAGGTATTACTAGGTTCAAAAGAGGAGAGCAATATAATCAGCCTAAGGGTCATGGACCCACCCTTCCTTTCTTCTTGAAAGTCAAATGCGGAGGTATAGAATTTTCTGGCATCCTAGGGATCACTACCGCAACACATGCCAGAGGAGTCCGCGAACTCCGCCTCACCTGGGGAATCTTCAGAGCTCAAGAAGCACCCCATCTGGACAGATGGAGTGGGACAGCACCTCTGATAACAGATCTGACTCATGGTCACCTCTGACAGCTGTGATTTGACATGGTCCTATCCGTTCCAAACACGGAGCTTTCCAGAGTCTTGTTAGCCCTGTGGTAGGCATTGGTGGGCAAAGACAAGGTCCCAGTTGATCTCCAGAGCAAACTCTAGAGCCAGGACCTGTTGGAAGTGTTGGTGGAGCCACTTGCACAAAGAGGAGAGAATCCTAAATCCGCTCTGAACTGTCAAGGGACTGTAACTTCTAGTTGGACCAAATCTCCTGGCCATAGTTCAGGGAGTCTCTAATGTAGGCAACAGCCTCCCCAGTACCCTTAGGGGCATATGGGTCCACTTAATTCTCCTGATACGGCAACCTCACTTCCATGCGTTCGTATGTCCTCAATAAGCCACCAGGCCACCCTGAACTAGGTAAGGTCCTTTATGATTTCAGTGACTACTAGGACAATGGAGATAATTTACGCAGTGATTCAAACAGAGTATTAAAAATTCCATGTATTAGAATGCTTGGGTACCGTTGGTGGGACTGCAGAATGGTGCAGCCCCAATGGAAACAGCATGCTGAGTCCTCGAAAATTAAATGTGAAAAAAAAAATTAAATGTGAATTACTGGACGATTCAGCAATTCCCCTTCTGGGTATATACTCAAGAGAATGGAAAGCAGGATCTCAAAGATATATTCGTACACCCATGTTCACAGCAGCATTATTCACAATGGCCAAAGGTGGAGGAAGGGATAACAAAATGTGTAAATACACACAAGGGAGCATTAATCGCCCTAAAAAGAAGGACATTCTGGGACAACTGGGCTCGAGCCCCACATCAGGCTCCCTGCTCAGTGAGGAGTCTGTTTCTCCCTCTCCGGCTCCCCCCCACTCATGCTTGTGAGTACTCTCTCTCCCTCTCTCTGAAATAAAATCTTTTTCAAAAAAGGACATTCCGACACATACTGTAATATGGTTGAACCTGGAAGACATCCCCTGAGTGACATCAGCCCGTCAAAAAGACAAACTACTCCACTCCTGTGCCGTATCACGAGTAGTAAAAATCACAGCTCCAGAAAGCAGGATGTAGGTCGCCAGAGGCCGGAGGGGCCGGAACAGGGAGTTATGGTTTAACAGATAATAGAGTTTCAGGTTTATAAGGTGAAAAGAGTTCTGGCAATGGATGATGGGGATGACCGCACAACAATGTGAGTCACACTTAAAACTAGTTATGACATGGAGCACCTGGGTGGCTCAGTGGGTTAAAGCCTCTGCCTTCGGCTCAGGTCATGATCCCAGGGTCCTAGGATCGAGCCCCGCATCGGGCTCCCTGCTCGGCGGGAAGCCTGCTTCTCCCGCTACCATTCCCCCTGCTTGTGTTCCCTCTCTCGCCGTGTTTCTCTCTGTCAAATAAATAAAATCTTTAAAAAAAAAAAAAAAAGAACGTGGGTGTGAAGCCTTCTGCTGGTGTGCGGCTCACATGTCTGTTCTTATCAAGCCTCCTGATTTCAGAGTGCCTCTCTGTTTCCTCATCTGCAAAACAAGAACAGTGATAGTCCTCAGTGAGAATGCAATTAGTTAATATCTGTAAGGCTCTCCAAAGAGTTAGTGCCTAGTTCGCGGCGGTATGTAACAACCGGTTATTCCCCGCTGCTGCTCATCTGTTGATCCCTGCAGGGTAGTGACGACCCCTGACTTTTAAGCGCAAGCTTGAGGGTCTTCTGATGATGGAATCTTATTGTTGGAACTGAGATACACCCTTCAGCTGTGCTTCTGAGGGTGTGCTTTGTGATGTAACTGGCCCAGACACCGATGGATGCACCATCGGAGGCAGACACCTGGGACTCATCGGCAAGGATTCTCACTCAGCTCCCGGATCATCCCCACCCAGGAACACGTGTTATCTCACCCGTGAACCCCGAATGTGGGAGGCCTTGTGAGCAGAGTACATGCTTCTTCCCCCCCCATCGTTGTGCGTCCGGCATGCAATGAAAGGCCAGCACATCATCCATGCTCGGTAAATACGTTTGAATGAATGAAAGAAGGAATGTTTTAAATGGACACAGCCCTCACTGGGGTGATCATGTACAGCCTTACAACAGAGTTTCGGAGAAAAGACGGTGGAGTAAAGAGGAGAGTTCAAGGTCTAGATCACAAGATCACATACGAGGAACGGACAATGACAAAGGGAAGAAAAATAGCATTTTACCACTCAGGAGATTTGTGCTCCCGACTACAGTGAAGAAACTCTCTGGTTTCTACTGGGGTAGAGCACGTGACTTAGGTCTAAAGTCTGCTTCTTCCTCCCTTACACCCCCAA
Source organism: Procyon lotor (assembly GCA_028646535.1). Taxonomy (NCBI): domain Eukaryota; kingdom Metazoa; phylum Chordata; class Mammalia; order Carnivora; family Procyonidae; genus Procyon; species Procyon lotor. The sequence continues at coordinate 122,963,547 of CM053607.1, read as the reverse complement.
ACATACCATAGGCTGGTTACAAGACATGGAAGCCATTAAGAGCCAGGACCCTCAAGGGAAATGAGAAATACGCATCAGCTGATGGAGGCACAGAATAATTCAATCATGGAGCTGTAGATGATTGCCAAGGAGGATGGGTTAGAGGTGTACTGACGAAAAGAAAAGCCATCAGTCTATTTATGGCTCCCTGTTTATATTGGAAATCTCTCAGAGAAGAAAACTGAAGGATGACCCACTGACTTCCAAGAATGTCCCAACATCCCTGCAGAATCCTGCCCGGATTCCAGATGACATCTGTATTCCTCCTCCGTTCATTCGATCACACTGAGATGCTCATTGCTGCTGGAGCAATTCACCACACTGTCAAAATGCAAGTTCCCTAGCATCAGCCCAGCCCAGCCCTCGTAACTGCCTTCCACAGACACACAGGAAGCTTTGCTTCCTTTAGTGGTTTTTTTTGAAATCTTTCATTACCTTCCTTGGACCCTGTACCTTCTGCATCCCACCCTCTCAGCACATCGCTTTCCCCCTTCCTTCATTTAAAACATGCAGGCTGGTGGAAAGAATTCCCTCCACATCGCCTTAACGACACAGATTTCCCTGGCTGTGCTCTCAAATAATATCTTGCCTGTTTGAGAACAGAAGGACTGCCCTTCCTCTCTGGACACTCTGCACCTCATTTTATCCTAAAATCCCACTGATCTGGCTGCACTGGCCATAACCTTCTGTCTCCCTCCTCACTGCCCCCCTGGGAGAGAGACAGAGGTAGAAGCAGACTCCCCACTGAGCAGGGAGCCCGATGTAGGCCTCGATCCCAGGGACCTGGGATTATGACCTGAGCCGAAGGCAGATGATTAAATGACTGAGCCACCCAGGAGTCCATGCTCTCATTCTCTTAAGACCTAAACTTCTAGAAATCATCATTTCCACTGTCTCTCTCTATAACCTGATCTCTTATCATTTTCTCAACCCTGCTGAAATAGTACTTTTAATCCACCTCAACCCAACTGAAAATACTGCCCCCCCTTTTCCCTTTCTTTCTTTTTGGAAATCTGGGATCACATTAATAGATTAATCGCAGTCTTTGGTCTGTCCATAACACTGAGAGGAAAAAAAAATGGAAACAAATTTTTTGCTGAATGACTGAGTCCTCATTGAAATAGGATTCCAGGAAGCTAATGCTATCATTAGCTATATGGAAGATGGCAATGGAGAAACAGGATGTTGACAGAGAACAAAGAGGAGTGGAATGGGCATCAGGGGGAGGAACACAGGCATGTAGAATCTTCTGTTTGTCCTGGTTTTCTATTTGCACTTTTTTTTTTTTAAGATTTTATTTATTTGTCAGAGAGAGCACAAGCAGGCAGAGAGGCAGGCAGAGGCACAGGGAGAAGCAGGCTCCCTGCCGAGCAAGGAGCCTGATGTGGGACTTGATCCCAGGACCCTGGGATCACAACCTGAGCTGAAGGCAGCCGCTTAACGAACTGAGCCACCCAGGAGCTCCCTATTTGCACTTTCAAATCAAGGTTGTTGGGAAGGAAAAGTTTTCCTTTACCTTTCAAAAGGTTCTTGTGGCTGTCCTAAGAATTAAATTGGTATGAGACAGGAGCAAGATGGTAGAAGGGTATGGGACCTTGTTTCAACTGGTCCCCTGAATTTAGCTAGATAATTATCAAATCATTCCGAATATCTATGAGTTCGACCTGAGATGTAAGAAAAGAATTGCCGGACCTTGGTCACAACAACTTCTTGCCAGGCACATCTCCAAAGGCAAAGGAAACAAAAGCAAAAATGGACTATTGGGACTTCCTCAAAATAAAAAGTTTCTGCAGAGCAAAGGAGATAGTCAACAAAACTAAAAGGCAACCTGTGGAATGGGAGAAGATATTTGCAAATGACCTATCAGGCTAGTTTCCAAGATCTATAAAGGACCTCTCAAACTCAACACCCAAAAAGCAAATAATCCAGTTAAGAAATGGGCAGAAGACACGAACAGACATTTCTTCAAAGACGTACAAATGGCCAACAGACACATGAAAAAGTGCTCAACATCATTTGGCATCAGAGAAATACAAATCAAAACCACAATGAGATACCACTTCACACCAGTCAGAATCACGAAAATTAATAAGACCGGAAACGAAAAATGTTGGTGAGAATATGGAGCAAGGGGAACCCTCCTACACTGTTGGTGGGAATGCAAGCTGGTGCACCCACTCTGGAAAACAATATGGAGGTTCTTCAAGACGTTAAAAATAGAGCTATCCTATGACCCAGCAATTGTACTACTAGGTATTTACCCCAATGATACATATGCAATGATCCGAAAGGACACATACACCGCAATGCTCATAGCAACAATGTCCACAACAGGCAAACTGTGGAAAGATCCCAGATGTCCATAGACTGATGAATAAAGAAGATGTGGTCCATATATACAATGGACTATTACTCAGCCATCAGAAAGGATGAATACTTTTGCATCAACATGCATAGAACTGGAGGGTATTATGCTGAGTGAAATAAGTCATTTGGAGAAAGACAACTATCATATGATTTTACTCATATGTGGAATATAGGAAACAGCACATAGGATCATAGGGGAAGGGAGGGAAAACTGAATTTGAAGTCATCAGAGACAGAGAAAACCCATGAGAGACTCTTAACTATAGGAAACAAACAGGGTTGCTGGAGGGAAGGTGGAGGGAGGGGGTAACTGGGTGATGAGCATTAAGGAGGGCATCTGATGTAATGAGCACTGGGTGTTATACACAACCGATAAATTATTGAGTACTACATCCGACACTAATGATGTACTATATATTGGCTAATTGAATTTAGATTAAAAAAATAAAAAAATAAATTGGCATGAGACAGATTAACAAGAGACAATCGAATTTAATTTCCTACGTACAGGAACCCCACAAACATAAGAGATTCCAAAGCAGAAAGGCAAAATGAGGTATATACCCCATCCTGAGCTAAGAGCGGGACAGGGGCCCGGGGCTTCAAAGGGGAAGGGAGCAATTCATAGGGCAATAAGAACATATGTGCGGTGATTAGATATTTGCCCTGTCATATAGACAATTCATTCAGATAAAACTTATCTCCTGTAATAACTAATTCTGGGAAGGACCCCATTTAGATTCTTGTAAGTAGGTAAGAGAGGGGCCAAAATTTCTCTTAAGCCCACAGGGTCTCAATTGTCTTCAGCTCAAAATACTCCATATGCCACAGTGGCGCGTTTTGGGAGACCTACTCTTGAACTCGCTCAAGGTCAATTGTCAAACCTCCCGCTGCCTTTTCCATACCTCAGAATGGCACCTGGACCAGAAAATGAGTAATCAATCTATCAGAAGTTTTGAACTGTCTTTTACAGAGAGCTGGTCACAGGTTCCAATTAATGTTCCAGAATCCTTACCATGTTGGTTTGACTCGTAAGCCTCTCTTAGTGCTGGGTGCCAGATCTATTTCTCCTTGTTTGTCCCCCCACTTTCCTGTTCTAGGAGACTGGGAGCCTGCAGGCCCATGTTTCTCCCTCCCCTCTGTTATCCTGCAAACTGAACCCCCATCCTAGTTCATTAAGATGAAGAATATAATGAAAATGCTAAAAATTCCAACCAAATAGATTGTACCCGGAGATGGGATGCTGTACATGTAAACAACAATCACTTGCAGAGGACTCGCATGCCGGACACAGTTCTAAGTTCTTGTATGTACATCAGAACCCTTAATCCTCACAACTACTCCTCGTGGGCAGTATTGTTATCTCCACGTCACAGAAGAGTAGAGGAGGCATGGAAGCTCATTAATTAAGAGGTACGCAGTGTAATTTACAGAATAAGTGCAAAAGACAGGAGTTGAACCCAGGCAAGATGGGGTTAGAATGCACAGTCTTCACCATTCAGCTATGCTGCTTTCCAATAAATATTAGGGGAACTAATTAATTATATACATATAATTGATATTTATTGTAAGTATTTTATAATTATAATAACATAGCATATTTATATTTAACTTATTAAATAAACTGAGTCATGACATTATTTATTAATATTAATTTATTACATGATATAATATATAACATTTAACTTATATATAGGTATGTAATATTTATAATATGATGATTAATTGACATTTTAATAAGTTATGTATTTATATAACATATATAATTACATTAAAATATAAACTATGAAGTTTGTATCTATTATAACTACTTATAAATATAAATACTAAAAATAGTTATTACATATTATATAATGAATTATATAAAATATTGATTTTGTTTAATATCTTTAAATAATAATTAAATGTTAAATATTAGAGGAGTATATGTATTTAAACATGTATATATTAAATCAAGAGGTACAGATATCAACTTAAAACTATAATTAACGATCGAAAATTGAGGAGGGACCCCTGGGTGGCTCAGGTGCTTCAGTGTCCCTCCCTTGATTTCAGCTCGGGTCAAGATCTCAGGGTCTTGGGATCAAGCACCGTGTCAGGAATCTAATGCTCGGTGGAGAATCAGCTTGAGATTCTCTCCCTCTGCCCCTCCCCTTACACACGTACATGTGCACACATTCTCTTAAATAAATAAACGAACCTTAAAAAAAAAGCAAAAAAAGAAAATGGAAACACAGAGGGCTGGGAAGCCACAAGACGGTAACAAATACGCAGCTAGAGAGGGTCTAAGGGAGACGCAGAACCATCCGCAGCCAGAGGATGGATCCCTCTTTCCATCACTACCATGTCCGCCCCCTCTCCGCTGGTCTCCCCAGATCAGCGGCCCATCCATCCTCTCCATCAGGTTTACACAGCGTTCACAACGCATGTCAAAACTGCTGGGCAGAAAAACGGCCAATCTCTAAGCTCAACTTCAAAAGCCAACTAGAGTGGCGATTAGCAAGTGGGCGGAGCCACAGCCAAATGGCTTGCCTCTTTCCCACCCCCACCCAACGGCAATGTGAGGGTTGTATCCAACACTGGCTGGATGTTTCTACAATTCGACTCAATTCTTACACCTTCTACCCAGAGGTAGCGTCGGATCCCCCAGTGTAAGGGCCCCGTCCTACAAGACTCTCCCCGCTTGAGACGCCAGTGATAAATCCAGGTTGTTCGCTGCACTTCTGGCTAACCAGCTTTAAACTAAAGGTGGCGAGGACCCCCTCCCCACGTTCTGTTCATTTGCCAGAGTGGCTCACAGAACTCGGAGAACATTTTACTTAGCAGATCACCTATCTAGTTAGTAGATCTTAGTAGATCACTAAGTAGATCATGTATCCTACAATAGGATAGAACTCAGGTGCTGCCAACTGGAAGGCAGGTGTGAAAGGATTTCAGTCTAAAAGGGAAGCAGGAGGTATGAAATGGAGACTCTCATAGGGGTGCCCTCAGCATAACAAAACTTAACCCAGAAACTGATTTGCTTTAAATGCCTGATTTACAGAAGACTGAAACTTACCTCCTTGACTGATGACTCTCTGCCAAGACTCCCTCCCCATTCTCAAGCCAGTGGACTCCCTGGTGGGACTCTGATGGGTCTCCCCTTCTTTGTGCTTCTTGCCCATAAAGACCCTCAGCAGACACACCTCAGCTGACTCACCTGCAGCTTGTATAAACTGAATAAACTGATTCCTGAATAAACTCGATTTCTGGAGCTGGTCTCAGTTTACCTCTTTATTTGGGTTGACTCATGAGTGGGTGAGGTATGGGGAAAAGGCATGGACCTTCCCTGCACTCTCCCCATATCTCCCCATGTTCACTAGCCTGGAAGCTCTCCAAATCCCGTCCTTTTGGTTTTTAGGGAGGCTTCGAGTTGTAGGCATATTTGATGAAATCACTGGCCATTGGTGACTGAACTCAATCTCCAGCACTCTGCCCTCCCGAGGTCAGTTAGAGGGAGAGGGTAAGGCTTAAAGTTCCAACTCGTTAATCACTTGGTTGGCTCTAATGGTACTCACCACCCCATTCTCAGGGGCTATCCCAAAGTCATCTCATTAATATAACAAAAGACTTTTGTTTTTAAGATTTTATTGATTTGACAGAGGGAGAGAGAGACCACTAGTAGGTAGAGAGGCAGGCAGAAGCAGGCTCCCTGCTGAGCAGAGAGCCCGATGTGGGGCTCAATCCCAGGACCCTGAGATCATGACTTGAGCCGAAGGCAGAGGCTTTAACCCACTGAGCCACCCAGGCATCCCAACGAAAGATATCTTCATAGCTCCCTCCTCACGGGAAATTCCAAGGATTTTTTTTTCTTTAAATTCAACTAATTAGCATATATTATTTGTTTCAGGATTGCAGGTCTGTAATTCATCAGTCTTCTAGAACACCCAGTGTTCATTACAATACATACCCTCCCCAATGTCCATCACCCAGTTACCCCATCCCTCCACCCCCATCCCCTTCAGCAACCCTCAGTTTGTTTCCTAAGATTGAGTCCCTTACAGTTTGTCTCCCTCTCTGGTTTCACCTTGTTTCATTTTTTCCTCTCTTCCCCTATGATCCTCTGCCTTGTTTCTTAAATTCCACATATCAGTGAGGTCATAGGATAATTGTCTTTCTCTGATTGATTTATTTCGCTTAGCATAATAGCCTTTTGTTCCAATGGCTGAGTAATACTCCATTGTGCATATATATACTAACTCTTCTTTATCCATTCATCTGTCGATGGGTATCTGGGCTCTTTCCATAGTTTGGCTATTGTGGACATTGCTGCTATAAACATAGGGGTGCACCTGCCTCTTCAGATCATTACCTTTGTATCAGGTAAATACCCAGTGGTGCAATTGCTGGGTCACAGAGTAGCTCTATTTTCAACTTTTTGAGGAACCTCCATAGTGTTTTCCAGAATGGCTGCACCAGCTTGCATTCCCACCAACATTGCAGGAGGGTTCTCCTTTCTCCGCATCCTCGCCAACATCTGTCATTTCCCGACTGGTTCATTTTAGCCATTCTGACTGGTGTGAGATGGTATCTCACTGTGGTTTTGATTTGTATCTCCCTGATGCCAAGTGCTATTGAATACTTTTTCATATGACTGTTAGCCATTTGGATGTCTTCTTTGCAGAAACGTCTGTTCATAGCTCCCTCCTCACAGGAAATTCCAAGGATTTTAAGAGCTCTTTGCTGGAAACTGGGATGAAGACCAAGTATCTATGTCCTACTCTACATCACAATGCCACACCTTTATCAACAGAAGCTGGGCTACCAACACAGACTGACCCCAGCCTACTCCTGGGGTTGACTATGCAAGTCAATAAACACCATTGTAATCAAATCCTTTCACTGCCTGGAAAGAGTGAGGTAGGCCATCTGCATGTGACTTTACACATGGCTGCCCACATCACCCAGCAGCTGGCTCCCGTCCTGCCATCCAGCATCCCAGCATGGAGCCCAGAGGCTTAGCTGGGGAGTGGGGGGGATCGCTGATGTTCAGCACCAGGGAGAGCTGCCCTAGAACCCTATGATTGGCTTCACAGCCTACTCTAATCCTGGTCTTAGAAGAGGAAACAGAGATGCTATGTGAAAGGGCCAGGAAGAGAATGGGACAGTTGGAATTCCTGTCAGGGGCAAGGAATTGAGGACAGACTCTGAGGGGCTACAGAGCAGGAGAGAACCACAGACCCTCCTGGCTGCCTCTCTGTAAGCTCTGGGGGGAAACCAGCACAAACAAGCCCACTCAAAAATGGGCAGATGACTTGAATAGACATTTCTCCAAAGAGCACACACAAATGGCTAATAAGCACATGGACAGAGATTCAACATCCCTAATCATTAGGGGGAAAAAAACCGTAAGATACCACTTTATACCTATTAGGATGGCTACTATCCAAAATACAAAACAAGACAGAAACAAACACACAGAAAAAAATAAGCCTTCGGTTGAGTGTCTGCCTTTGGCTCAGGTCATGATCCCAGGGTCCGAGGATCGAGCCCTACTTTGGGCTTCCTGCTCAGTGGGGAGCCTGTTTCTTCCTCTCCCACTCCCTCTGCTTGTGTTTCTGCTCTCAGTATCTTTTTCTCTCTCTCTGTCAAATGAATAAATCAAATCTTAAGGAAAAAATAAACGTTGGCAAGAAGATGGAGGGAACACTTGGGCACCATTGGTGGGAAGGTAAAATGGTGCAGCCACTGTAGAGAATGGTATGGTAGTTCCTCAAAAAATTAAAAACAGAACTACCATATGATTCAGCAGTTTTGCTTCTGGGTGTTTACCCAAAAGATTTGAAAATAAGGACTCAGAGAGATATCTGTACACCTGTGTTCAAAGCAATGGCGTCATTCTGAACAGCTAAATCATGGAAGCAATGCAAGTGTCCATCGAAGGATGAATGGATAAGCAAAATGATGCATATACGTATGCAATGGAATATTATTCAGACGTAAGGAAGAAAATTCTGCCGCATGCTACAACATGGATGAACCTTGAGGATGTTACACTAATAAGCCAGTCACAAGGAGACAAATGCTGTTATGATTTCACTTTTATGAAAGACTTCGAGAAATCGAATTCGTAGAGACAGAAAGTAGAATGGGCTGGGGGAGGGAAAATGGGGAGCTGGTGTTTAATGGGTGGAGTTTCAGTGTTACGAGATGAAAAGCATCATGGAGATGATAATGGGGATGGCTGCAGAACACAATGAATGTATTTAATTCCACTGAACTGTCTACTTCAAGATGGTCAAGATGGTCAATTTCAGGTCATGTGTATTTTACCACAATAAAAAAAAATGGCGGGGGGAAGCAAAAAGAAAAAAAAAAACAAACGAGGTATCCTGAATTGGAAACAGGAATAGATACAAAGATGGAGGTTCTGGGAACCTATGGATAATGATAATTTATAATGAGCTCAACTAAAGAAACAAACAGGCGTGTTGAGATTTGCTGCGGGCTCTGTGGTGAGAACTGGTGAGTCATTTCTGGTTGTGGTTTCCTGCACCTCAAGCACTCACAGGGCATGAACGGATCATAAATTAAAGCTCAGCATCACTGGGGGCCTCCAGTGCCCTCTCCCCGATGGAAGCAGACGCAGGGCCAGGCTGGCGAGCGCCCCCTGGGAGCATCCAGGAAATCAGGACTGTGTCTGGGAATTTACCCTCCAGGGCCTGCTCTCTGCAGCTGGGGCTCCCAAAAGACACCATCCCCCCCTTCCCCAGAGGCAACCTCCATCTAGCACTAATGAGCCACTAGGGGCCAGCTCTTCTCAGGCAGCTGAAACAGCTTGCGGAGAATGTCAAAGAGAGGCTCATCCCTCTTCCCAGCACATCTCCTCAGACACTGCTCTCCCCAGGGGAGCAGGGAGTGCTCCATACCATGGCCATGACACAAGGCCAGGTTCACGGAATCACCTCCCTCCAACTTGTGCTTCGAGGGTCTACTCCAAGGCCATGCCAACCATGGAGTCTTCCAGGAGAGCCTGGAACTATCTCTTAGGAGCTGAAGCCTTTCCCTGGGGATTGCAAGTCACTGTCCTGCCTGTAGTATCTTGTCTCCCACGTGATTGTGGGCAGAAGCTAAACTTCCCATGGACTTTTGCCTCACAATGTCAACCGGCCTTCAGCAGATGACTTTGTTCCGGCTGCTGACCCTTTGTCGTGTTTACCTTTTGTCAGTGAAAGTTGGTGTGGTCTAACTGATGAACTCTCACCCCTAAAAATCCGGTTATCTAGACTGACTTCTCATGTGTGAGCTACACAGAGGTCATCAGGGTCTTGCTAAACCCATTTTCAGAACAGGCCATCTTCTATTTGCTCGAAACTTCAGGCATCTCATGTTGTCAGTCAAAAACTACTGGGTCGAGGGGCACCTGGGTGGCTCAGTGGGTTAAAGCCTCTGTCTTCAGCTCAAGTTGTGATCCCAGGGTCCTGGGATTGAGCCCCGCATCGGGCTCTCTGCTCAGCGGGGAGCCTGCTTCCCCCCTTCTCTCTGCCTGCCTCTCTGTCTACTTGTGATCTCTCTCTCTCTCTCTGTCAAATAAATAAATAAAACCTTAAAAAAAAAAACTACTGGGTCAGGCTCATTATGATTTTTAAATGTAACATATGAGTGATATTTCCAAACTATTTGTCCTCTTTCTTAGGTCTTTGTATATAGACAAATAAATCACTTTTGAGACAAGTGATGTGAGCAAGCCAGATTTCCCATAACCGATGCTCACATACAGGCTGTCATTTAATACCTTTCAGAATTTGGTAGAAAGTACAGTTTCTGGAAATTGTGGGCAGAGATGTGACACAAGGCCAGGGTTGATTTTATGCGGTATTCCAACCATTTATGCATGGGAAACTGTGCTCTCTCCCCAAGTAGGGTAAAAGCAGTGTGGCCTACCCTGTTCCATTTCTCTCTTGCAGAATCTGAACTGTCCCTAACATACTGTCCAATAACTACTGGCCAAATAAAGCCACAGAAGGAATGTTGGCAATTAGACGAAGAAAAACATCATTTTACAACTGGTACGGGTGAGGCTGAAGAGATGTGGGACACAAGAGTTCCAGGCTTTGCTCCAGGATGGACCCTGGTACCTCCCTCAGCACAATCACAGATACAATCATGATCACTGCCAAGATCGTACCCGGCATCCAACCATCCCACCACCCCAACGACAACATGGAGATTAGGATCCCCAAACACTCATATCCACCATGACACAGCCCACTGCCCACACTCCGTTTTCTGGCATTTTCCACCCCATCACATCACGGATGGTTCTCCAACATCTTGTGCCATTCTAACTAACCCCCCCAAATATATATTCAGAACAATCACGGGATAAGGTGGGTCTGCTCCAAATTAGGACCTAGATCTGTCAACTCTCAGTCCTCTGATGAAGGCAAAAGGGGGCAGAGAGTACAGTAAGGAAGGACATGGCCAGCCCTCTTCAGGGAATGTGCATCTATGGAGGCCCACCCTCCAGCTGGGGCTTGAGCCAACCTGGAAAATTCCCAACGGGAAAAGCTCTTACGTCCCTTGACCTACAATGTGAACGAAATCCTCTTTCTTTCCACTTTAGCCCCTGGGGTAGGTGATTTGTTTGTGATCTGCAGAACATGGACAAATTCCCTGTGGATTGCCTGTAATCAGGAGCGTCGGGCATTCACTTTGCCGGGGACCATAAAATCCCTCCAAGAGTAGGGACGGCATTCCGGCCCAGAGGATAAGAGAACTGACCGTGCTGCCCCGGACCCCAGGTACTGTCCCCGAGCCCCAGAGCAGTGAGATTTGAGTAGGTTGCCACCCATAAGTCCACAAGCACGCTTCCCAGCCTGGCGCATCTTTAACTCCAATTATCCATGGGGTGATCGCACCTGCCGTCTGACCCAGCCACGTCACAGGGCTGCAGAAAGGTAAGGCAGGTCACATGTAGGGAAAGTCTTTATACATTTGAATCAACCAAACCCTCTTTCTTTGAAGATGTCGTTTGTTTATTTATTTATTTGGGAGAGCGCAAGGAAGCAGGTGGAGGAGCAGAGGGAGAGAAAGAAGCGGACTCCCCACGGAGCACAGAGCTCAATGTGGAGCTCGATCCCACAACTCAGAGATCATGACCGGAGCCAAAATCAGGAGTCAGACACTTAACCGACTGAGCCACCCAGGCACCCCTGAATCACCATCACTCTTTCAGAGTGATCACAATCACTCTTTTAGACGTTATCAAATCATGGCTTGAGAATGCTATCAGTTAACCCCGTGAGAAACTACAGAGTGCAAAATCTAGTCACACCGGTAACTCGTACGGTGGCTCTACGCCCCGGGCTCAATCAACTTCGGGTCCCCCGTTCCCAAACCAGGACCTCACCTTCTGCACAATGGCACGATTGTCTGCTTCAAACAACACCCCACAGTCCCACAAAATAAGACCTTGGGATCACTCTAAAGTCCTAATTTATAGACATCTTTAACCAAGGGGTTCAAAGGGAGGCAAGCTACTCTGGGAAGGAGCAGGTGTCTCCCACAGGGTGGGAGCACTCTCACTTTCAGAGGTGCTCCGGGCAGGTGTCTCCTGGGGGTGGGAGCCTCATCAGTCCATTCCACCTGCTACAGCCCTGCTCCCTTGCTCCTGCTCCAGGTGGGGCGCTCACTGACTGCTGCCAGTCCCGAAAGAGAGAAGTGAAGGCCAGAGCTGCAGTCTAGGGAAGGAACTGAGATCAGCACAGGCAGCCTGGTGGGACCAGGGGAGACGCTCAGACACAGACAACCCGGATGTGAGGTTATCAGATTCGCATGTGGTATCACGTGATCTTTTATCTAACAGCTCATATAAGGGCAGGGAGGGTCTGGCTTCTGGGTTTCCCTCTGTCAGCACTCTGCATGACATCTAATGTGGTTCTGAGGAAGGGGTGTAACAGCCTGATGGGGAGCTGCCGCCCATAGACTTCTGCGTGACACGGAAGGACGGTGCCAGGCACTTTCAGTCACTCTCTCTCTCGTCCCCACAGGCCATCCCCATTGTACGGAGAGGGAAAAGGAGGGCAAGCAATTAAATCCACTTCGAGACAAAAGGTGAGCCAGAGCATTGGTGTCACCCATCTTGCCCTGTGAGCAGCAGAGAATTCTAGAGAATGGGACACGGGCCCGCATGGTGCAAAGTCCTACATGAACAGAATGGATTTTTGATGTTTCCACCGTAAGGCTCCTGAACAAACACTAGGCAATGTGGAGTGTTAAAAAAAATATTGAAGAGGCTGCCTTTTTGTCTGACATTTCCTAGTGTTCTCCCCCACAGACCAGGCGCCACTTTCCCTTCCACTTCAACATGAATTTCCGATACATCTCAATTCTACTCCCCACTGGCTTTAAACGTAGCAGTTTTTGAGTTTAGCAAGTGCTTTCTGGATGGCAGTAGTGTTCCCAGAGCATAGGGTCTGTTGAACACCCTTCTCTGGTGGCCCCACAGAGACAGGATGAGTGCTCCACACACACCTGACTGATAATGGCGTGAGCGCATGGATGAAAATCTCCTCGTTTCCACCATTTTGCTTTACTTCAAGTTATATGAAAGCAGCTGCAGATGTCCCTTAAGAATTCAGACTCCATGGTACAGATCAAATCTCACAACACAAAGCATGATTACAACACAAATTCCCTACAGAACGTGATGGGACCAAAGCACTACCCAGGGATCCAGTCAGAGCCAGAAATTTCTATGATAAAAAAATTCAGCCACATCCTTAAAATTTGTCATAATGAGGCAACAATTCATCTTGAGAAACCATATCTAATGTTAAAATTTTGGTAAAGAAATCATTCGAAGCCAGTGGGTAAATAAATTACTCTGACTTATCTACTACATGAAGTGTGAAGTAGAGGACCATGAGGAATGGGACAGGGACAGCACATAATGCTAACAATGTTAGGTTAAGGTCCTGAAGAACTACCTCATTTGGTTTTCTGTAAAAAATTCGGTGGACACGGACAACTCTGCACCTAAAATCAGATTCCCATAAGTGGCTAAACTTTGTGCAAATTCTTCATCCCAGCTTTCAAAAACTCCTTCAGAATTTAGACTGCCTGGGGATGAGGCAATCTCGAGAAATGATAGCTTCCAGAAGATACCAGAGAGGATGGCACATGGAAGGTGCGTCGACTTGCCCCAAGTGACTCCAGGGGCCAGAACGGGAGACAACCCTGGTGACGAGAATCAGCTAACACAGGGCAGCCTGCAGAGGAAGACCACTAGCTCTGCACTCTGGGAGCATCACTTAATTCTGCTGTGCGTCCCCTGCCTCATGTGGAACAGGGACCTTTAGAAAATGACTGCAGAGGAGGGCTCTGAGGGATACGGGAGGCATCTGTGTTTCACACGAGGCACAAGGAGTGCTCGGCAAGTATTAGCTGTTCATCTTTCCCAGCTGATCACTGCTGGCCAAGAAGGAGAGTCTAATGTCTCCAGGTCTGCTGATTTTTCAAGAAGAGGCAGAATCTAGACTTTATACGAAATTTGGTTTGTTTTTTTTTTTAAAGATTTTTTTTATTTATTTGACAGAGAGAAACATAGCGAGAGAGTACAGCGAGAGAGGGAACACAAGCAGAGGGAATGGTGAAATTTGGTTTTTTTAAAGATTTATTTATGTATTTATTTGAGAGAGAGGGAAGGAGAGAGGGAGAAGCAGACTCCCTGTGGAGCAGGGAGCCCGATGCAGGGCTCGTTGCTACTGGGACCTCAGGATCATGACCTGAGCCGAAGTCAGATGCTTAACCAACTGAGGCACCCAGGCCGGGCACCCAAAAATTAAAAATCCTTGATTTCTGAAAGGTCAGCAAATAGGAAATATCCTAAAGATCATTCAGGGTCTAAACCAAATAAATACACCTGCAGGCAGTGTCTAGTTGTTCTTCTGGTCTACAGTGGTCACAGGTCCTGGATCACACGGACCAGATACATAATTCCTCCTCATTCATATATTCGAGGAAATTCCTTTTGACACAGAGCCTTGGGCTTGCCTATGACTCGACCCTGCCTGCCTTTCACTCTGCTCTTAGAAACGACTGCAGGGGGGATGCCTGGGTGGCTCAGTTGGTTAAGCAACTGCCTTCGGCTCAGGTCCTGATCCCAGGGTTCTGCATCGGGCTCCTTGCTCAGCAGGGAGCCTGCTTTACCCTCTGCCTCTGCCTGCCTCTCTACCTGCTTGTGTTCTCTCTCTCTCTCTGACAAATAAATAATAAAAAATAAAATAAAATCTTTAAAAAAAAAAAAAGAAAGAAACGACTGCAGGAGTGCCTGGGGGGGAGGGGTGGCTCAGTTGGTTAAGCATCCGCCTTTGGCTCAGGTTATGATCTTGGGATCCTAGTTTGAGCCCTATGTCAGGCTTCCTGCTCCACAAAGAGTCCACTTCTCTGTGTGAACTCTCTCTCTCCCTCTCTTAAATAAATAAATAATTTTTTTTTTTTAAGATTTTATTTATTTGACAGAGAAAGATCACAAGTAGGCAGAGAGGCAGGGGGGTGGGGAGGGAAGCAGAAGCAGGCTCCCCGCTGAGCAGAGAGCCCAATGCGGGGCTCGATCCCAGGACCCTGAGATCATGACCCGAGCCGAAGGCAGAGGCTTTAACCCACTGAGCCACCCAGGTGCCCCATAAATAAAATCTTTAGGAAAAAAAAAAAGGAAGAAAGAAAAGAAGAGAAGAGAAGAGAAGAGAAGAGAAGAGAAGAGAAGAGAAGAGAAGAGAAGAGAAAGAAAGAAAGAAAGA
>CM053607.1:122923218-122947859 GCA_028646535.1 Procyon lotor | reverse complement strand
GTTGGGCTCCCTACTCAGCAGGGAGTCTGCTTCTCCCTCTGCCCCTCCCCCACTCATTCTCTCAATCTCTCTCTCACTCTCTCACATAAATAAATAAAATCTTAAAAAAAAAAAAAAAAGAAAGAAAATGGGGCGCCTGGGTGGCTCAGTGGGTTAAGCCTCTGCCTTCGGGTCAGGTCATGATCTCAGGGTCCTGGGATCGAGCCCCGCGTCGGGCTCTCTGCTCAGCGGGGAGCCTGCTCCCCCTCTCTCTGCCTCTCTGCCTACTTGTGATCTCTCTCTCTGTCAAATAAATAACTAAATAAAATATTTAAAAAGAAAGAAAATGAGGCTGGCTGCAGGGCCTCCCACGGGCCAGCCCCGTTCCGCACGAAGCTTTCAAACATGTGCTTCTGGCCTTGCCTGCATCCATCGACTTCGCTGTCAGGAATGTGGGGGCCATGAAATATGAGCTAGATGACTTGGGAACTAAATAAAATGGGTCAGAGTAGAGGGTTCACTGATCCTGTGGCCTCTTGAACTGAACCGATGTAGGTCAAAAGGGGTTCCCAAAGCGGGAGATCTTTGTCCCTCTGGGGAATAGACATCTCCTGAGTGTTTCCCAAAGGGTGTATTCCCGGAAAAGCAAACTGGGAAGAATATTTCCCACTGCCTGGTGGGGCCTTGAAGACCCAGCCCACCACGAAGATAGAGACCTTCAGCCATGCTTCTCTGGGGCTTTTAAACTGAGTGCCTTTTTTTTTTTTTTTTAGGATTTTATTTATTTATTTGAGAGAGAGAGAATGAGAGAGAGCACGAGAGCAGGAAGGGTGAGATGGAGAAGCTGAGCAGGGAGCCCCATGCGGGACTCAATCCCGGGACTCCAGGCTCGTGACCTGAGCTGAAGGCAGACGCCCAACCAACCGAGCCACCTAGGCACCCCTGTGCATTCTTTATATAAATAAGTAAATAGATGAGTGGTGTGATCCAAAGGCACTCGACATCATCATCAAGAAGGCAATGCAAATCGAGACCACCATGAGATACCACCTCACGTCCATTAGATAGAATGGCTACGACAAGAAAAATAAGTCTTACTTAGTAAGGACATGGAGAAATTGGAAGCTTTGTGCTCTGCTGGAGGGTTTAGGTCTGGATTCTGGATTCTGTTTCATCGGTCTCTGTGTCTACAGGCATCTGTTTTTACACTGGTACCATACTGTTTTGATTACTATCCTTTTGTTGTTGTTGTTGTTGTTGTTTTTTTTAAAGATTTTATTTATTTGACAGAGAGAAACACAGCGAGAGAGGGAACACAAGCAGAGGGAATGGTAGTGGGAGAAGCAGGCTTCCCGCTGAGCAGAGAGCCTGATGCGGGGCTCGATCCCAGGCCCCTGGGATCTGACCTGGGCCGAAGGCAGACGCTTAACGACTGAGCCACCCAGGCGCCCGATTACTATCCTTTTATAGTATAGTTTGAGATCAGGAAGCGTGATGCCTCTGACTTTGTTCTTCTTTCTCAGGATTTATTTGGGTATTTGAGGTTTTTGAAATCCACTTACACTTAATGTAATTGCTCAGAAGAAAGGATTTTTTTTATGCCAATTTGGTATTTAATTTCTCTATGTTTTATGTCTTTTTTGTTCCTCTATTACCCATTATTGCTTCTTTTTTGTTAAAGAGATATTTTCTAGTGTGGCATTTTAATTCCCTTGTTTCTCTTGCCATACTTCTGGAATAATTTTCTTAGTGGTTGTCCTGGAGTTTATAATTACCATCTTAATAAATAATTTGGTTTGGATGAATAACAGTTTACTTGCTTTCTTTTAAGATTTTATTTATTTATTTGAGAGAGCGAGAAAGAGTGCATAAGCAGGCAGAGGGGCAGAGGGAGAAGCAGGCTCGATTCCAGGACTCCAGGATCATGACCTGAGCTGAAGGCAGACACTTAACTGAGACACCTAGATGCCCCAACAATTTACTTTCAATTGCAAACAAATACTTTCCTCCAATATAGCTGTGTTAGTTATCTCCTTCTTTGTACTTTTATGACATGACCATTTTATACATCGTAAGCCCATCAACACGGTTTTATCATTTTTTAAAAAAGATTTTATTTATTTATTGGACAGAGAGAGAGAGATCACAAGTAGGCAGAGAGGCAGGTGGGGGGTCGGGGGGAAGCAGGCTCCCTGCCGAGCAGAGAGCCCAATTCGGGGCTTGATCCCAGGACCCTGAGATCATGACCTGAGCTGAAGGCAGAGGCTTTAACCCACTGAGCCACCCAGACGCCTCTGTATGTGGATTTAAATTACTGTCTGGGGTGCCTGGGGCGCCCAGTCAGTTGGGAAGCCGACTCTTGTTTTCGGCTCAGGTCATGATCTCAGGGTCATGGGATCGAGCCCTTTGTCAGGCTCCAAGGTCAGTGGGAAATCTGCTCCTCCCTCTCCCTCTGCCCCTTCCCTGCTTTCACCCCCGCATAAATAAATAAATCATTTAAAAAAATAAATTACTGTCTAACATCCTTTCACTTCAGATTGAAGGAATCCCTTTAGAATTGCTCGTAGGACAGGCTGATAGAAATAAGTTCTCTCCATTTTTTTGTTTATCTGGGCATGTCTCAATTTCTCTTTTGCTTTTGAAGTCTACTCTTACTGTAGATTTCTCTGTTAACAGTTTTTGTTTTTCTTTCACCCACCACTTTGAATATGTCACCCCCATTGACTTTTGGCTTTCATGCTTTTTAGTAATAGCTCATGAAAAGAAATCAGCCATTAATCTTATCAAGGATTCCTTTCCTATGATGAGTCATTGTTCTCCTGCTGCTCTCAAGAGTCTTCATTTTTTGCTTTTGGCAGTGTGGTTGCGATGTGCTTAGGTGTGGATCTCTTCTAGTTTATCCTACTTGGAGTTCGTTAAGCTTCTTGGATGTGTAGAGTAATATTTTTTGTTTCTATTTGGGAAGGTTTTGGCCACTATTTCTTCATATATACCTTCTAACTCTTTCTCTTCTTCCCTTCTGAGGCCTCAATTACATGTAAGTTGGCATAACTGATAGTGTATCACAGGTCTCTGAGACTCTGTTCATTTTTCTTCATTCTTTTTTCTTTGTCTTCCTTAGCCAGGATCATCTCAACTGACCTATCTTCGAGTTTGCTGATTCTTTCTTCTGCCAGCCCAAATCCTCTGTTGAGCCTCTTCAGTGAATTTCTTCATTTCAGTTATTGTAATTTACAGCTTCAGAATTTCTATTTTGTTTTATACTTTCTCTCTATTGATAGTCTCCATTTGGTGGTACATAACTCTTCTGCTTTCCTTTAATTCTTTAGACTTGGTTTCCTTTAGTTCTTCAAACATAATTTTTAACAGTCAACATAAAATCTTTGTCTAGGGGCACCTGGGTGGCTCACTCAGTTGAGTGTCTGACTCTTGATTTCAGCTTGGGTCATGATCTTAGGGTCATGAGATCCAGTCCTGTGTCCCACTCCACTCTCAGCATGCAGTCTGCTTGTCCCTTTCCCCCCGCCCCTCCCCCTGCTCTGTCTCTCAAATAAATAAAATCTTAAAAAAATAAGTAAAATCTTTGTCAAGTAAGTCCATCTGGGCTTCCTCACAGTTTTTATTGAGCACTTTTTTTTTCCTTTTTCCTTTCCATACTTTCTTATATCTCTGTGTGTCTCATAAATTTTTGTTAAACACTGGGTATTTAAAATAATCTAATGGTGCTACTCTGGAAATTAGATATCCATCCTCCTTTCCAGGATTTGTTGTTGCTGTTTGTTATTGTTGCTCTTTGTTTGCTCTGGGGTTTTCCTGGATTAATATTCTCCAAAGTGTGTACTTTTTGTCATGCGCAGCTTCTGAACTCTCTCTTGGTTAGCTTAATGGTCAGCTGAGACAGAGGTTTCCTTTAATGCCTTGATCTAGTACATCTATTCTGTGCCAAGGGGCTCGTGGTATGTGTTGAAGCACAACCTCAATGCTCTGCCAGGTTATAATTCTGCCTTTGCCTTCACTTCCTGCTTGAGCAGGGCCTCAAATTGAGCAGGAAGTGACAGACTAGGGCTCTCTCAGGTCTTTTGTGGATGTATACAGAGTCTTGCCCATGCATGTGCCTTCTAGATTCCCAGGAATATGCTGGAGAATTTCAAGGCCCCTCTTGATGGCTCATCCCCTAGATTTTCATTTAAGTGTTTGTGTCTGTTTCTTCCTTGTTCCACCTAGGAACTGCCTTAGGCAGCTGCAGTGTTAAACAATTGCTTCTGGGTGTTTTTGGCAAACATTCCAAGATAGAGCTTTTCCCTGAGTGAGCTCTGTAGCAGGTCAAATGAAGACAAGTGTTATGTATGGGCTTTTCCTGGAAGCTGACAGAGAGTGACAATTCTCTGGGAATGAGCAGTTAGGCACCTTCAAATTGCTCTGCTTCCTTATGTGGCTGCTACTTGTCATAGGTACTGTGGTTGTGCGATTGATCGTTTTTAAGGCGACCATGGAGCTGGGAAATGGGCAAATTAAAATGCTACAAACCTCACTGTTCTTAGTAAGATATTTGTTTTGAATAAACATTTCTTGGGTTGTTATCAGACATCAATTTCCAGAGTTCTGAAAAGGTCCATTTTATCTCCGGTGTTCTTGCTGCTTTTAATAGAGAAGCAGATTTTCAGAGGTCCTTACTCTATCTTTCCAGAAGTGCTTCTTCCAGTGGATTTTTAGAAAGGGTTTCTTGGGGGGTCAGGGTAGATTAAAAACCCTAGTGTGACATGGCAAGGCAGACCTGAATGATTGTAGTACAGCTGATATGTAGCTATGCTTTCAAGTCCTAGTTTTTTTTAATTTTTATTAACACATAATGTATTATTTGCCCCAGGGTACCTGTCTGTGAATCGTCAGGCTTACACATTTCACAGCACTTACCATAGCACATACCCTCCCCAATGTCCACAGCCCAGCCACCCCATCCCTACCCCCTCTTCCTCCAGCCACCCTTAGTTCATTTCTTGAGTCTAGGAGTCTCTTATGGTTTGTTTCCCTCCCCATCCCTTCCTGTTTCATTTCTCTCTCCCACCCCCCCCGAAACCCCCACCTTGCCTCTCAAATTCTTCATATCAGAGAGATCATGTGATACTTGTCTTTCTCTGACTGACTTATTTCGCTTAGCACAATACCCTCCAGTTCCATCCACCTTGTTGCAAATGGCCAGATTTCGTTTCTCTTGATGGCTGCATAGTATTCCATTGTATATATATACCACATCTTCTTTATCCATTCATCTGTTGATGGACATCCATCTATCATCCATAGTTTGGCTATTGTGGACATTGCTGCTATAAACATTTGGGTGCACGTGCCCCTTCGGATCATGATGTTTGTATCTTTAGGGTAAATACCCAATAGTGCGATTGCTGGGTCGTAGGGTAGCTCTATTTTCAACTTTTTGAGGAACCTCCATACTGTTTTCCAGAGTGGCTGTACCAGCTTGCATTCCCATTTTTTTTTTTTTTAAGATCTTATTCACTTATTTGACAGAGGGAGACACAGCAAGACAGGGAACACAAGCAGGGGGAGTGGGAGTTGGAGAAGCAGGCCTCCCCCTGAGCAGGGAGCCCGAAGCATGGCTCGATCCCAGAACCCTAGGATCATGACCTGAGCTGAAGGGAGACGCTTAATAGACTGAGCCATCCAGGTGCCCCCAAGTCCTAGTTCTTAAATCCCAGAAACTTCTGGAATTCTGAGATCTAAAAACCACCCCCCTCTTCCAGGGGCCAAGGCAGGAAGTGAATTACATTCCCTGGCCAAGTGGTCTCCATGGACCACTGAACAAATAAAGAGAACATTGTCGTATGAATCAGAACAAAATACCGATGGTTATCTTCTTATGGTCATTTGCGAACTATATGGCTCCTGTTCTAGAATTTTTCAAAGGGACTCACAGAACTGTTTCCCACCCTCAGAGCGCTAGATTCCTGGGGAACGCATGTAGAGCAATTAAGGGTCCTCAGATCCAAATGCAAAGAAAGCATCGATAGCAGAATGAATAAATCTCTTCTGCACGCAGACGCACCTTGAAACGCATACTGCCACTAATAAATACACAAATCTGTTTAAAGCAACAACAAGGACAATAGAACCCTAGCATGGAGACAGCTGGTCTAAGGTTGACAGCTGCAGAGATGGGCTGAGCACCCCCATTTGTCTCCTCAGGTGTGGCATGGATGCCAGCCAAGCAGCATTCTTCGATGGCTTTGTCTTTCTGTCCTCCCGTCTCCTAACCCTTTATCCATCCTTGACCCACCAGTCTCTCTCTCGCTTCCTCTTCCCTTTCCTCCCTCCTTCCTGTCAACCAGCATTTACCGACCATCTCCTGAGTGCCTAGGGGTCCAGTCCCGGCTCTGAGGAGCCCCGGCTTTGGTGGAGAAGGAGAGGTGTGCAGAGCAGACCAATCCCCCCATCACCCCCCCACCCCCGCCCACGCCCAGGCAGGTGCAGAAATGCTGGCACAGAGGGAGGTATCTGGGGGAGGGGGAGCCGGGGATAGTGGAGGCTCTTGGGGAAAGGAAGGTCTGGATTTAAAAAGGATCCTGCCCAAGGTCCCTAGAAAGGGGACCCCAGAGTGCAAAAGCAGGGTTGGGCTTTCCTGGCTGTGAAGTGGGGGAGATGAGAAATCCATTCCATTCTGATGGGGATATGCATAAACACCGCAGAGCTCTGGAGCTGTTTTCCAGGCAAAGACTCCCAGGGGCAGGGTGAGCTCTGTTTGTAAGTCTGGGGGCGGCAGCAGGAGCAGAGAAAGGCATCTCGGCCAGATACTGGCCCACCAGACTAAAGGAGCCTTTCTCCTGGGGACACAGGAAAAGGCCTGGTTTGTGCAAGGGAAGGCGCCAAAGCCAGGATGTGCACGTACGCGAAACTATCTGGAAATAAACAGGGGGCCTCCCCACCCGCCAAAGCTAATCCGAGAGCGACATCTGCTCTGTGCGGCTCACACCACTCCTCGGGAGGCAGAGAATCAGGACCCCTGTGTGGGAAAGGGCAGTGAGGGGAGGAGGGACCGCCCACCCCTTGCCCAGCAGCTGACCTCACACAAGACACTCATCCCCTGGGAGCCTCAGTTTCCTTATCTGCAAAATGGGGACGATAACATACTTTTATCTTTTGCAGGGCTCTGCGAGGGTCACAAGACTTGGAAGCGGAAGGACCCAGCCCAGAGCCCAGTAAATCCCTGCCTTTCTGTGACTTTTAGATTGCTTTCAAGTGGAGACCGACTTCCAAATGCATTTTTGAGGAAGCCGAGTAATACTATATCTTTAAAACAAAAAAGTCACTAAGTATTCTTCATTTCCTTTCAAGAAGGGCATCAGAAGCTTACAATAAAATGCAATGAGACCTGGGGCGCCTGGGTGGCTCAGTCGTTAAGCGTCTGCCTTCGGCCCAGGTCATGATCTCAGGGTCCTGGGATTGAGCCCCACATCGGGCTCCCTGCTCGGCAGGAAGCCTGCTTCTCCCTCTACCATTCCCTCTGCTTGTGTTCCCTCTCTCGCTGTGTTTCTCTCTGTCAAATAAATAAAATCTTAAAAAATAAAATAAAATAAAATGCAATGAGACCTTTTACGAGGGGAGAAAGGAGAACTGAGTGATGCATTGTGTTTTGGGGTGGGTTGATTACACACCAAACCCAGAGTAAAGAAAGTCCTAGCAATCAAACACAAAACAGACTTCAGCTCTGGAAGTCAAAGGGAGCAGAGATCCATGAAGGGCGTTTCCTAGCAGTGAACTCGAGGGGGTTTATCTGGAAGTCCTCTGTATAAGGAATTAGATAAGGCAAACCCACAGCGGTACAGGGGGCAGGAAGCCCGCTCCCGGGGCCCCAGAGAAGACTGAGGCACAAAGAGAACCGACCTCATTTTCCCCTGGGGTGCAATCTGCCTGGGGTCCTGGGGAAGCTGCTTAGGGGCTGAGCACGTGTGCATTCATCCCTTCCCTGTCCTGTGCACCTGCCTTCCCTGAGCCTGCCGTGTGCCGGGCTCTGAAGACTCGGGGTGACGGTCCCCAGCCAGCCGGGTTCAAGAAGGCCAGAGGGCAATGAACTTGGGCCAGGGGTGCGCGGGATGAGTGCATTTTGGGCGAAATGAAGGTGGCGGGAGGGAGGGGGCGGCGAGTAGAGGTTGAGTCCGCAGGTTGTGTGGCAGGGAGGGAGGTGGAGGAGTCAGAGGAAGGACAGTCCAGGTCTGGGGAGGGCAGGGGACGCACCCAGGAGGGCCAGCAGCCACACCCACAAAGGCAAGAGGACGTTTCAGGGGCTGGCAGTGACCTTGAGGGAGTGGCCAAGGGCACAGAAGGAACTGTCCCTGGAACCATGGATGCCAAGAAGCCAAGGAAGGCAGTCCTAGACCCGTGACTTGGGGGACAGTGGCCAGCTGGAAGGGAGAGGAAGGCCAGGCCTGGGTCCGAGCATCTCAAGTTATGGGGTGGGGCGGGGACCGGCACCTTCCACCAGACTTCAGGTCAAGGGCAGACTTCAGGGCCTGGGTTTGGAAACCTCAGAAACCGGGGACTCACCGGGGTCGCCTCTTCTTCCAGCCTTGCCGCGCCGTCCGGGAGGGCCTGGGCAGGAGAAGAAGGACAGACTGGTTGAGAAGGGAAGCCAACAGGCTTGGGCGCAGCCCACCCACCCTGCGCCGGCACCCCCGGGGCGCAGCCCGCCCACCACCCTGCCGCCTGCGTCCTCCCTCACCCTCGCCATTCAGTCATCAGTCTTTCATGAGTCATTCTCCACTCCCAGAGGCTGACTCCCTGGAAATCCACAGGCAGAAGAGTTTGCCACTGAGAAACTGGATCTGGGAGATGCTTAAAGCCGAGGTTGGGAGCCCTTTTATGAAAACCCCGATGATTGCTTTTTAACATTCCCTAAGGTAAGACTTTAGACACACTACATAGAGACACTATCGTGGCCTTGCAAATGCCTGAACTCGGGAACGGCAGGCGCTGTCCTGTCCACGGCCTATTCCCCCTCCGTCTGCTAGAACCTTCTGCAACCCCTCCTCCACAGCCCTGGGGAGCTGCTCATGAATTTCTCATGATTGATTGCACTTAAGGTCCACACCAATGTGCAGCATCTTCCGTCCAAAGCTTTGGAAGCCCTTCCGAATTTGTGATGCGGGCCACCCTGCCTCCACCTTCTCCCCGCTCTGCCCACGTTCGTCGCCAGACCCAGACTGAAGGAGGAGAATGCCGACCAGTCCCCAGCCCTGAGTCAGGGGACGTTTTCTCAGGTGCTGGGGGAAAAGCTGTGCAGAAGCCAAGGCTGCCGTTTGAGATGCACGTGTCACCTCCCCCTCCGGGGTGCCCACCTGCCCAGGAGGGGCCCAGAGGCTAGAAATCCATAAGCTCGGATAGTGTTACAAGGAACTTTTCTTTCCTATAAAAGTCAACCTTAACCTCCCTCCCCAATCCCCGCAACAACCATGGGGGAGAGGTAGATGCTGGCCACAAATCAGATCCGAGGCAGGATGGTTTACTAAGAAAGTCACATGGGGCGCCTGGGGGGCTCAGTCGGTTGAGGGTCTGAGTTCGGCTCAGGTCACGATCCTGGGGTCCTGGGATTGAGCCCCGCGTCGGGCTCCCTGCTCAGTAGAGAGCCTGTTTCTTCCTCTCACTCGCCCTCTCTCAAATACATAAAATCTTCAAACAAATTTTTAAAAATTCAGGTGTATGGATCTTCTTTACTTCCTCCTGGTTCCAAGTGGGCAGTCACTGTGCGCCCCAACCCAGGGATCAGGGCGCGCAGAAAAGCAGAAGCAGCCCAAGGTCAGTAGCACTTCTAGAAGAAGGGAGGGGTCTTTAAGGAAGAGAGAAGAAAGACTCCCCTGGATGTGGAGGAAAGTCCTTCCTGGTATGTTAACCCTAAAATCTCTTCAGGTGCCTGGGGTTGATCGTACGTACGTAACCCGTTTTCTTTGTCCATTCCTCTCGGCGGGGGATGGATGCTTGTGTTGACTACTGTGAACAGCGCTGGGATGAACACGGGTGTGCGACCTTCTTCCCAAGATCCTATTTCCAATGCTTTTGGATACACACTTACAAGCAGGATTGCTGGGTCACACGGTAATCCCATTTTTAATTTTTGGAGGAACCTCCATATTGTTTTCTCTGCTGACAACACCATTTGACGTTCCCACCAACGAACGCTTCAATTTCTCCATGGCCTCGCTGACCCTTGGTTTTTGGTTTGTTTGTTTGTTTGTGTTTGTTTGTTGGATAGTGGCCGCCCTCAGGGGTATGATGGCGTGGTGGTTTTAATCTGCCTTTCCTTAATAATTAGTGATGCTGAGCATCTCTTCATACGCCCGTTGGCCATCTGTATGCGTGTAGCTTCTTCTCAGAAATGCCTAGTCGTTGCCCATTTTGTGGTTGGATTTTTGTTGTTGTTGAGTGGCCAGAGTTCCATATCCTGGGTATTAACCCCTTATCAGGCACATGGTTTGCACCTGCTTCTGTAAGTTGCCTTGGCATTCTATTGATGGTTTTCTTTGCTGCCTGGGAGTTTTTCAGTTTGACGTACTCCAATTTGCCTTTGTTTTTGTTGCTTTTTTAACCCTCTGAGCTGATTTCTGTCTACGGTGTGAGGTAAGGGCCCCATGTCATTCATTTGCATGCGGATATTCCGTTTCCCCAACACCATCTGTTGAAGAGACTTGTCTTTTCCCCACTGGATAGCCCCTCTGTTGAAGGTCATTTGACCGTATCAGTGATGCAGCCCTGAGTTTTGAGCACAGAAATTCCTGCCAGTCACGTGGCCCTCGTTTTCCCTCGGTACCAGATGCAGACCTCGAGTCTTGCGCTGGAATCGCCCACGGGCCGTGTTGACTTGGCATGGCCGAAATTCTGGCATTTTCCAAACAGACAACAGCTCCACATCCTGGCAAGGGATTCGAAGCTTACAAGCACGTCCAAGTCCATGACCTCTGCTGAGCCCACACCGCTCAGTCACCTCCTAACTAAACATCTCTACGTGGATCTCACCAACATCTCAGGCCCGTCGTGGCCAGAACATACATCCTGGTCTCCTCCCCAGCTCCTGGGCGCGGCTGGCCTGGTCTTAGGCCCTTTCTCTTCTCTGGGCACATCTGTTTTCAGGGAGAGGGAGGGTGTGTGAGAACAGGAACCCCACTGGCACACACAGCATCATGTTTCTCTGCTCGTAGGAGGGAAAAGGCCCACTTTCACTCGCAAGGCCCGGGGCGCTGGTCACTGGCTTCCGGGCTTTCACCAGGCCACAGAAGCTCATGTTGGGCTCAGCAAGGCTGCTTGCCTTGGGCGTCAGGCTGAGGCAAGGGACCCGGCAGGAAAGGGGCCCTCAAGTGGGACAGTAAAGGCAGGCTCTTCCCCGGGTCTGAAAGCTAAAGCACACCACGGTTTCCCGCTGGTCATTACTGGGTACGACTATAAAATTCTCTGTCTGTGTAACTCAAGCCAGATGAAGACATTCGCCTTTGCTGAGGCGGCTGAACGAATGGATTTCTCTGGTGGTTCTCCCGGGTGGCATGGTTAGGCAGAGGGCCCGATAAGGAGGGGTGCTCGCAGGCCAGCAGCTGCCCAAGCAGGGTGTGGTGCCCTGCCTCCCAGAGCCTTTGGAGAAGTTCCCGGCAGGCCTGGAGTGGGGCAGGGTCCGGGTATCCCCGGGCATCTAGGGCCTGTGGGGCTGCAGGCCCAGCAGGCCAGACAGGACTCCCAACTGCAAGGGCCTAGGCAGAGGAGAAGAATGACCCTGATGCTCTTGAACCTTCTCCCAGGCCAACCCCAACCAGATACCAGAGGCCCTGGTGTGAACAACTCGCAAATCGACAACTGGTCAACCCTTTGTGCAAACAGGCAACAGCAGGCCCCTGGCCCAGTGGTTTGCCCCAGAACTCTCTCCTTGCTGTCTTTCCTCTTTCCCTTCCTTTCTCCAGTGGGAAAACCTCTCCCACTGCCAGCACACACCCAGACACTCAGGCTGCCCTGGGAGGCATCTGGGAGTGGGTCCTGATTGGCCTGCTATGTACAGATGGGAAAACTGAGGCTTCGAGGGGGAGGACAGGTCTTGCCCAAGGACGCTGTTGGGAAAACGGTTCCAGCTGGAAGATCTGTGTGTGATGAAGCCCAGATGGTGCTGGTTTCCTGGGACCCACACAGCTGTGGGGGCCCCGGCTGGTGTCACAGGGGCATCCGTGAGGTGTCCTTCCAGAAGCTGCGGGCAGTAGACACCAACCAGGCAGGGGCAGCTGAGACGGGAAAAACACCACTGATATGGAAGCTGTTTACCTGGGGCAGGTTACTCAACCTCTCTGGGGCTTAGGTTCCCGGCCCACACAGATGGAGGTTTCGGGGTAATGGAATGACAGCTGCTGTGCCAAACTACTAAACAGAAGAGCTAGAAGCATACGCACCATCTTGGGAGCACAAAAGAGGTGCCTAGCCTATATGGGGTCCCAAGAAGTCACAGGCTGGATGGGCCTTTGGGGCTTCGAAACATGGGGCTCTTAAGTGTCCCCCAGGCTGAGTAAAGCCTGAGACAACAGCGGCTGCAGGCCAGTGACTTTGTGGGTGGGTTCTGAGTCCCAGTGCAAGGCCAGTCAGGGGATTTTTCCATGTCCCTCCTCACGGTCCATCTGGGGACCTGGGGACCAGGAGGCAGGGGTTGCATGGCCTGGGGATGGGGTTTCTCAATGAAATCCCGGAGGCTGGGCTCCAGCTTGAAGCAAAATGTAAATAACCACAGAGGGTGATGGTTTTCTCAAGCACCGTTCGAAGCCAGACAACATGGAACCATTTCTAACCCATAAACATCTCTCTCTGGTTGGGCTGGAGAACTCACACGCAACTGACTAGATCCAACGTGGGGCCCGCATCCAGACAGGCTCTTTCGCAGGTCTGAAGCCTGAGGAGGTGGTTCTCAGAGTGGTGGCCTAATGGAGCCTCCCTGGCCGCAACCTCTTCCAGGACTCCTCCTCTGGCAACGTCTGCCTTATTATGGCCCGGACTTGTGGGGGGCAGCCTGCCCAGGGCCCCGTGTTCCCCAGGTCACCCAGTCCTTGGCCCTTCCCATGCTCCTCTTAGGGAAGAGGCTTTGGTGCAACTCATCTTATTGAATCTATACACAGTTCTAGAAAGTGCTTTAATCCCTTCCCACTCTCTTTTCCTCCAAGGCCAGGGAAAAGGAGACTCAGAGACATCAAGAAATGCGGCCAGAGGCAACAACCAAAAGGCGGAAAAACCCAAACGTCCACGGATGGGTGAAAAGATGAAGAAAATGTGCTGTGTGCACACAACGGAATATTATTCAGCCTCAGATTGAAGGGCGTCCTGATACACACCACACCGTGGATGAAGCATGAGGACGTCATGCTAAATGAAATACGCCAGTTGCAAAAAGATAAATACTGTAAGATCAACTGCCCGTATGTGAGGTGCCTGGAGTCGTCGAATTCAGAGAGACGGGAAGCAGAAGGGTGGGTGCCAGGGGCTGGGTGGGGGAGATGGGGGTCAGTGTTTAAGGGGGACAGGGCTCCTGTTTGGGAGGATGAGAAAGTTCTGGAAATCGATCGCAGTGATGGTTGCACAGCCCCACAAATATACCTAATACCACTGAGTTGTCACACTTAAAAACAGTTAAAATGGCCAATTTTATGTGGTGTGTATTTTACCAAAGTTAAAACAAAGAAAAGGAATGCTCCCAGAATTCTCAGCTCCCAAGGGCCGGAGCATGAGCGTGAAGTCAGGTTGGCCTCTGTTGACCACAGAAATGTCATTGGTGGCGTGGCTGATGACCATCTGCCACTGAGTGTCTACGGAGAATCTGGTACTGTGTAGTCACGGGGGTCAGTGGTGTCCCCGAGGTCACACAGCAAGGAGACGGAGAACAGGGATTCGAACCTAGGCCGAGCACATGTCCTCGGTCGTGACCAAGGCCAAGTTCTTATCATCATCCCAGGACGGGTCCAGAGCCTCCTGCAGCCTTAGGACTGGGCCCTTCTCACGGACACTGGGGGCCCCTTTCTCTGACCGTCTTCCCAGAACTCTAGGAAGGAGCCTGGGGGTCAGCTGGTCTCAACGCCCCAGACCTTCAATCTGGAGCTCTTTGCGGTGGCCCCAGGCCCCGGGGCCATTGTGGGGGTATACGCAGAGCAGAGGAGGCAGGGGAGGTCCCCGGATCTGAGCTGCTTAGATCAGATCATGAAATCATCTCCCCAGATCATTTTGTTTTGTAAGTTTCAGACCAACCTTGGAGTTGGAAACTCTTGCTTGGGGGGAAGGGGGGCATTCTCCCTGCTCATTTCCTGCCTAGGCTAACAAAGCCCTCTGCCCCTCACGGGAATGGGGGGCAGATGTGCCCTGTGGGCACTTCGGGGAGGGGCTTTGTCACCTGGCGTGGCCACCTGGCAGGCTGCACCAGCTTGGCCGGCATCAACGACCCTGTGGGCCTCCGGGAATTAAAATCCCGGCTTCTTACTCAGCAAATACAGTTCATTCTTGTCTCCAAAGGCTCCACCATGTATCACGCTATGGGGAGCCCTGCCGCGTTTTGGAAGGTCCTGAAGCAGTTTGGAAAACCAAGGCCACAGGCAGCGGGGCACATGTTTGTGGGACTGGGGTAGTGCCCAGGCTGGTGACAGATTCCTCTAGTCCCCATGACCAGACCAGGCAAGCCCACTAAGATATCATGCCCTTTAGTGGCTGAATGAACAGGGCCTATCTTGGGGGCGGGCAGACCGGTGGGGGACCCCAACCTCATATTCACAGAGGGCCTCAAATGTGGACCCTGCCGTTCTCTCCGAAGGAGTTGATGGCACCGGACAGCCCCGGAGGCCCCCTGATGGTGTTAATAAAAATAACGGGGAGGTAACATCATTTACTGTTTGCTCTATGGTTGGTTCGGATCTCAGTTCCACAGTATTGACCCATTTACTCCTCACACTGAACCTATGAGGGAAGCTACCATTGTCATCCCCATTTTATAGAAGGAGAAACTGAGGCGCAGAGAGATGAATGGACCTTCTGAGTCACACAGCCAGTAGTAGGTGGGGCCCTGCAGTGTAGACCCTGAGTGTGCGTATCCAAACCCGCCTCCCGGAAGAGGAGGTGCTCACTGAAGGTGAGGGGCGCCCAACAATCCGCGGGTTCCAGAACCCCTTCTTGGAATTTGTTGTTATTCTATTTTTCAGAATATGGGGACCACACGCACAATGAAAGGAGCCCAGGGATGGCTCTCAGAGGTCTGTGAATTAAATACTGAATTAAGTTCTCAATTAAATACTGAATTAAAGTATTGAATGCTGGATTCTGGCATGCCCTCCGCACGCCATCCGACGTGCCTGCTGTTTCCAGGCTGCTTCCTCTGTCTGAGTCAGGACGACCCCGGGGAGGGGGCGCCCCGCTGCCACCTGCTGAGGGGTCTCTGCTGTCTGTTTAATCCTCAGCTCATCCGAGATGCGGGCGTGAACAGGGGCGGAGATCAAAGGGAGGTGACCCGTCCAAGTGACAGGGCTAGTCAGGAGCCGAGAGTTGGGCCGGCACTAATGTTGCCCTCCTCAGTGCCTTATTTTCGGGGAAACGGACTGCAGTTGAGGTACCAGAGCTAGAAATGTGGAACGTCTCATCCAGAGGCAAGAGCAAGAAGGACTTGGGAAGAAGCAGACCGTGGGTGGATGGTTTCTGGATCAGGGTGACGGGGCTCATGGGAGGACTTCAGGGGACTTTTTTTTTTTTTTAAGATTTTATTTATTTGACAGAGAGAAACACAGCGAGAGAGGGAACACAAGCAGAGGGAGTGGAAGCAGGAGAAGCAGGCTTCCCGCTGAGCAGGGAGCCCGATAAGGGGCTTGATCCCAGGACCCTGGGATCATGACCTGAGCCGAAGACAGACACCCAACGACTGAGCCACCCAGGCGCCCCTTCAAGGGACTTCTTGAAGGCTCCTTTTGAGGGACAGCTGTAATGCACATGGGGACCCCATGTTGGGGCCACCTGGCCACACGCCATTCCTTGGGCTTGGCAGAGCCCCCTCCCCGTCGCCCTTGGCTCAGGCTATGCAAGGCATGAAGCAAACTCACAGGAAGAGTGAAAAAAACCCTTGGAGGGGCCCGGACATGCCATGGCACTTCCCTCCCATGGGGCTCACGGCCCTGAGAGCATCTCTGAAAGCTGAGGGGGCCCTGACCTGGAAGGAAGGGGAGTGTAGGGAGGGACTCCAGGGGTGGAAAAAAGGGGGACCTTCCTGGGCTTTCTCCCGGGGTTGAGAGGTTGCTCTGCATATGGAAAGAGCTGGCACCCAGGCTAAGAAAGGTGTCGGATCCAAAGGAACTGTGGCTCGCGGGTGGGGAGTCTGCTGGGAGCACCAGCTGTGGGTGGCTAGTGTTGGGTGGGAGAACTCGGGGTGACCGGGGCTCGGCCAGACCCAGATCCGTGCTCCTGCAGTTTCGCTTCTCCCCAGAGCCGATCATCTCTTGAGATCCCATTTCCTGTTGGAGAACAGGCTCCAGGGAGGCGTGTGGAAACCAGCTCCCCCCAAATATATCAAATTCCTCAACTCGCCATGCACCCCAAAGCCTTAATCACTGACACCTGGGCCAGGGTAACCCTCCAAAGTCAACGAAGGCCAGGATTTATTGCTCTCAGAGAATGAAGGGATTTTTCATTCTGTTTTATTTCATTTTTCACTTAAAAGCCATCAGTGGGAGCTTTGATTTTCATAAGAATTTTCATACGAATTCCTCATAGCCTGCAAGTTACAAGCCCCGCCCTGTGCCATGCAGAAGGTTCTAGAAAAGGGCAGGTAAGGCCAGGCAGCTGGAGGTCTTTGGAACGAGGCCAGCATGGCAGCTCAGGAAAAAAGCTGACCATCCAGCATGAGCCACTTGCTCCAAGGTGACCTCACCCGAGGGCCCTGGACCGTGGACGCCTGGCTCCCCAGGACGGGAGAACAAAGTTCTCTGTAGGGGAAAGGCATGCCAGCCCCCGGCAGGGCCCAGGATGCTTTAACTTCTCCGTCTAGTAAATATGGGGGCAGGTGGTCACTAGGGTGACCCAACCATTACAGCATGCCCAGGACTTTTCTGGGATTTCCAGGGCTAAAACTGGGGCTATTTGAGGCAAACTGGGATGGGTGGTCACTCCAGTGGGCAGCCTGTGAGGAAGGAAGGAGGCTCTCAGCACTGCCCATGTACCACCTGCTTCCCCTCACTCCCCGCCCTCTGCCACATGCTTCTCAAAGCTGGCAGGCCTAGTCCTACCCCAGGACCTTTGCACAAGGCGTACCCTCCACCTGGGGCTCTGGCGCATCTCTACCTGGCTGATTCCTTGCTGTTCTTCCTGGACGCCTTCCCTGACAACCGTCTAAAGGTGCCCTGCCCCTAGGGACTCTCTGTGATAGTTTCCTGTTTTGTTTTTTCCTTTCTTTTTTTATAAGAGTAAGAGAGGGGCAGCGGGAAAGTGAGAAGCAGGCTCCCCGCTGAGCACATTACAGAGTTGTGGGGGGGAGGAGGGCTTCCCAGAAGTGCAGGAAGATCCACGGGGTCCCCCAGGGGGTGCTCCCAGCCATCCTGGCCCATGGGACCCCTAGACCCGTGCAGTCTCCCAGTACCACTGACTCACACTCCCAAGGGGCTTGAGTGACTCACCATTTGTTCCTCTTGAACCCTAGGCTAAGCCCCACACTCCCGACAGAGACTTTCAATGGGTTCCCATTTCCCTGAGTCTGTCCGGCTCAGAGGTGACCCCACTATCTTTCAGCGGCCCCATCCATCATAAAGCAGCGGCTCCCTGCCCTCCAGCACTGCCGGGCCCTTCTGGGGTCTGGGAGGTCACAGGGGGCAATGAAGGGACCTTCCATTGCCACCCACTCAGAGGGTCGAGGACCGGCAGGCCCTGGTACCTCGACACCTACAGATCTTTCTTCTGGCCCCAGGACGGTCAGCCACACTGTGTCCAGCTGTGTTTGGGGCAGTGTTATTGTCTAAAAAGCCTCACTGAGATATTTAATTCACATACCATACAATTCCCTCCACGGTGTTGGTGTATGACATTCCATTTTTAAACATTTTTGTTATTTCTTAAAAATGGTGCTAGGGGTGCCTGGGTAGCACAGTAGGATCTGGCTCTTGGCTTCGGCTCAGGTCATGATCTCAGGGTCGTGGGATGGAGCCCCGCATCGGGCTCCCTGCTCAGCAGGGAGCCTGCTTCTCCCTCTCCCTCTGCTGCTCCCCTGCTTGTGCTTGCATGCTCTCTCTCTCTCTCTCAAATAAATTCAAATAAATAAATAAAATCTTAAAAAAAGAAATTCTTTCCTTTTTAAGACTGAATAATCTATTCTGTTTTATGTCCATTCCACATTTTGTTATTACAAAATGCCAGCAAATTATACATAAAATAAAATTTGCCTTTTAGACCACTTTTCAGTGTAGAGCTCGGTGGCGTCAGGCACATTCCTGACATTGTGCCACCACCAGCACCGTCTGGTTCTGAAATTTTCCCTTCTGCCTCAAAAGAAACTCTGTGCCCATTAGGCACGAACTCCCCATTCCCCCTTTCCCCAGCCCCTGATAACCTCTAATCTATTTGCTGTCTATGAACTTGTCTGTTCCATATATCTAGATATTTCACTATAACGGGAAATCCTACAGGATTTGTCCTTTTGCTGTCTGGCTGATTTCACTTAGCGTCATGTCTTCGGCACTGATCTGTGTCACACCATTGTTAGAACCCGAACACCTGTCCCTCCAGAATTCAGATGTTAAAATCCTAACCACCCCCTTGCAGTGTGATGGTGTTAGGAGGTGGACCCCAGGCCCTTTGCACAGCTCTCGGTCAGCCTTCTGCAATGGGGAGACGTCACTGCTGCTCTGGCTGCTCTCAGACCTTTGGAGGGGGTGCCGGGATGCCACAGGGAGCAGGGAAGGGGGCTCCTGCCTGTGCCCCCCTGAGCTGCTATGAGCCAGCGAGTGTGCCCAGCACCCCTGCCAAGAAGGTGGCAGCCCTGTGACCCTGCAGTTGAACTAAAAGACACTTAGAAGGAATTTGGCCCAAGTCACACAGCTGGTGTGTGGCAGAGCCGGGATTCGAACCCAGCTGTGTCCAATTCCAAAGCACTTTAAAAAAAAAAAAAAGAGCCTGGGTGGCTCAGTGGGTTAAAACCTCGGCCTTCAGCTCGGGTCGTAATCTCAGGGCCCTAGGATCGAGCCCCACATCGGGCTCTCTGCTCAGTGGGGAGCCTGCATCCCCAACCCGCTCCCCCCCCCCGGCCTGCCTCTCTGCCTACTTGCGATCTCTCTCTCTCTGTGTAAAATAAATAAATAAAATCTTAAAAATAAATAAATAAATGAATGAAAGAAATGGATTCTGTCCGAGGCTTCTCCTCTCTATTCACATGATATTGTCCGGCTCGAGACCCCTGGGTGTCCCCAGCTCACACAGCTCCTTTGCCATCCTGGGTCGAAGTGGGCAAGGGGGGGTCCTGGGGCTCTCTTTGAAAGTCCTCGCTTCGGCCCCACCCCCAGTCTCAGACTCAGCAGGGCTGGACTGACCCAAGAATTTGCGTTTTTACTAAGTCCTCAGGGGATGTTGCTGCTGCTGGTCCAGCAAACACACTCGGAAACCGGTTGATTTCTTCTCTCTTTAAACATCATTGTCTTCCCTACGAAATATTTCAAGCCTCATGTGCTTTTTTCAAGGTGTCATGTTGCCTGTTGCGTGCTCAGCGGACGGGGGGCTTACGAAACCCCGGGACACCCGGGTTCCGGGCTCATAAACCACCCGAGGTTATTTCTACTCCTACTACACTCAGGAAGGGTAAGCATTTCTGTGTGCTAGGTGCTGTTCTGAGCTCTGTTAGGCCAATCCTTACGAAATCTGCACAGCTGCCCTCTATCTCATCCTATTGAGGAGGAAACTGCACTCAGAGAGGGCAAGCCACTGGCTTGAGGTCACACAGCGGCAAGCGGCAGGGGCAGGATTTGGCCCCGGGGTGGTCTGGTGCCAGAGTTCGTGCTCTGAGCCACGGGTTATTCTCAGCTGGGATGGAAGTCCCTCACCCGTTCTGGGGGTAAACTGGCAGAATAGCCTAATCCCTGTCCCCACCTCATTTATCCATCCAATTCCTCAATCTCTGAATAGCATCACCTACCCGGTAGACCCCAGGAATGCGAGTGGATGCATCTGTTCACACTTCCCAATCACTGCCTCGGAATACGAAAGACCACAGGGAGCCGCTCTGTGTGGCAGGCCACGCCTCGGCGCTGTTCTGGAATTTTCCATGTCTTACTGGAAGCCCCACCACAACCCCATGTGGCGGACACTATTATCCCCATTTCACAGATGTGGAACCACAGCATCAAGAGGTTAGGTAACAAGCTCCAAATCACAGGCAAGAAGAGAAAGAACTGGAGTCACCCCTCTTTCTGTCCCTACAGGGTCCCATGCTAGCATCTTTCCATGGGTTGATGGTCACAGCCTCCTCCGTGGCTCCCCGTTTCTTCTCATTCTCTACCTGGCAGTCAGGGCATGAATCTGGTCATACCACTTCCCTTTCAAGCCATCCAGAGGCTCCCCACTTCCTCAGGACAGTCTGAGCTCCTTGGCGAAAGCCCTCTCAAGCTGAGCCAGACATCCCTCTGGGGCCTGCTCTGCCCACCCCCGACTTGACCTCTATACATCACTCCAGCCCCACCTTTTGCCAGAACACCAGGGCCCCTGAGCTGTGTTACTGATGTCTCCCATGTCCCTTCTCTCATTTCTTGCCAGAAAACTCCTACTCATCCTTCAAGACCCACCTACGACACGAACTGTCTTCTGGGAAGTCTTCCTGGCTGGCTGCCCGCTCTTGGGTCAGGGATATTACTCACTACAGTCCTTAGTGCCCTGGGATGGAGCCGTCAGCCCATCTGTCACTCTGCCAGCCCCCGAGCCCCACAAAGCGGGGACCCCATCAAGTTTGCCTTGTCTTCTGAGAGCCGGCTCTGAGGCCCAGGCCGAATCCAGCTAAACTAGACCAAGATGGATGGTCACCAGGGGCCCTTGGAAAGGGGCTCTGGATTCTAGCGAATCTAACAGTCGCTTGTATCCAGGTCTGATCTCTGGTGGGCACTGGGAAGGGAAAAGATGCGATCTTTATCGTTATACACCTTTGCCTGTCCCCCTCTGCCTGCTGGGGTGGGCGAAGGGCCGTTTATGAACCAAGGGCAAGGCCTTTCTAGCCAGGCCTGCTGGAAACCACTTGGGGCGGATAGAGCCCGGGGAAACGGCTGGTAACCACTCCCCAGGGAGAGCCCTGGGCCCCTAGATAATTAGCCACATGTGTGTGGGAGACAGGCCTGTTTTTTTCCGAAGGATTTATGAGAAGGGGGAGTATTCTCATTGACCTCCATTTCAGGAAAGGCCTCTTTCTGGAACATTTGCCGAATATTCCACCGACAGCAAAGCACATACGCTCACAGTAAGCCTGCTTGACATCGTCATACCCGGCATATGTTTCTTGTCTCGTGCATTTTAGCACTCGCTGCAGGGACTGCCTGTATTTCTGAAGGTCCCTAAACACAGCTCTGAATGAGGCACTTATAATTTACCCTTCATGAGAGCCGTCTCTGCTCTTTCCAAACATACTTGGAAGTGGATTCAAAGTTTATTTAGAGGAAAAAAAAATTTTTTTTTTTTTAAATAGAGTGTTTGTGAATTCTTCCTCACCAGCCCTCCTCTTTGGGACCCTGGGAATGACTCATTCGGCTCGTAGACACCGACGCCCTTAGGGCTGACCGTGGACGTGTAGATGCGGGTCATCTGTCCGCTCAGACTTTTCTGAAGTTCACCCTCTGTTTACTAACTTGTTGGGCTGCTTTTTCCTCCGCTCCATTGTCTTTATTTTTTCTTCTTCTTCTTTTTTTTTTTTAAAGATTGTATTTATTCATTTGACGGAGACAGCACGAGCAGGGGGAGCGGCAGGCAGAGGGAAAAGCAGGTTCCCCCTCGGGCAAGGAGCCCCATGTGGGACTGGATCCCAGGACCCCAGATCATGACCTGAGCCAAAGGCAGACGCTTAACCCGCTGAGCCACCCAAGCGCTGCTCCCCCCGACCCGCCCCCACTACCACCACGGACTTTCTGTTCCTCCCACCCGGGCACTGCATCCTCATCACGATTCAACCATCCACTGAGCCCTCTGTCCGAAAACGGCTCACGACACGCGAATGAACAACTTTGTTCATCCAGGTAATCAAAGCTCCCTCCGGATGTTGGTTCCCCCAGTGGTCCGCCCACTGAGTTCTCCATCTTTGTTTATCCACCCTTTGGTCCAACCTTAGCGCACTCGGGTGCCAGGCACCGGGGAGGGGTGCAAGGAGCGGGGAGGAGATGGTGCAAGCAGCCAATCAGGACATGACACGGGAGTCACTGGCAAGACAGGGGCATGTGGGGGGAGGGGCAGGGCACTGATGCCCGAGAGCACGGCCGGCTCAGAAGAGGAAGATGGAGCCATGCGCGGGGGGTGGGGGGGACCTGTTCTCCGTCCCTGGTCTCCCAGAACCCACGGAGCCACAGCTTGGGGTCCACACGTGCCTCCTAGACATGCTGTGTCAGAAAGAAACTTCTTCACTGGGCCTGTTCAAATATGTCTTTCTCTTACTGATCCTTAGGGCCACCCTGTACCTCCGTTCTATAGAGGAGGGCACCGGGGCTTAGAGGAGGGGGAAGGGAACGGCGGGGAAGAAGTGGCAGAGCCCACCTGTGACGTCTGGGAACTGGTGATCAGCCTGCGTAGCCCGCTGCAGTCATTGGCTGGAGGGTGGCCCTCGGGACAGCACCAGCCACCGGGCCTGTCTGCTCCCTCTAGGAAGGTTTCTAGGCTGCTTGGAGACTTGGGCTCCGTTGCTTGGGGTCAGGGTTCTCCCTGCACCCCATGGGTTCCTAGAGCTAATGGGACATCCCTGGCGGATAAATTGTGATCCCTCTCCAAGAAGCCTAAGGCTCAAAGCCACCCCACCCCAGCCCTACTATTTCATTGCCTCTCTTCTCCTGGCCTTGGGCCAAGGGGCTGAGAAAGAGAGCCTCACTTGCAGAGCAATGATGGCACAGGCCAAATCCAGGCTCCAGGTCCTGCAGAGAGAGTGGCCATGGTCCCAGAGAGAACATTCTAGAAGCTAGCTCACCCAACACTGCCCTGCGTTGGTGAGCACAGCTGGCAGCCCCCCTGTAGGGCCTCAGAAAGGAGGGAATTATCTTCTATTTAAGTTTTGCCAGAGGTCCTCAACTTAATGTGGTACATTAACTAATTATGTAGTTCAGTGAATGTATTAAAAACAACAACAGGGAAAGTACCATTTGGTGAAGACACACAACCTAAACCAAGCCTAATCGATGTTAGTTCCAGATGCTTAAAGAGGGAACGAACCTAAGGGACCATTTTTTATTTAAAAAATAAATAAATAAAAGGAGCTGCCTGGTAGTTAAACATTGGCGATGGGAAAGCCTACATTTATCTGTACTATGTCCAGAACCTTGCGCTCCAAGGGCAAGGAAGTCAGAGGAGGATATTTTATAAATAAAGTTTTATTAGGACATAGCTATGTCTCTGCTTATGGCTGCTTTCACGCTATAATGGCGGAGTCGCGGTTTCAACGGAGGTGGTGTTGGCCCCTGATCTGGACACCTGCCCTTCCTCGAGCTGGGCAGCAGCCTGGGGGGGGGGGGTATTTTCTGGACACAGAAAAACAGTGTCTAGCCTGCAGGACTCCAGGCAGAGATGAGAGAGGAGTGCCATTAACTGAAAGTTTACACATGGAATATGGAGGCCTCCTTAAACCTCTCTTTCCTCGACAAGGCCCCAGGACGTGGGCAATCGGGCCTTTGTTTCCAGGCAGGAGTTGAGAAACCTCCTCCCTACGGTCCCTGAGAAGCCTGAGAGAAAGATCCAGCCAGCTCCCACCCCTGGGAAGCCACCGTTGACCAGCGCCATCCGTCCACGGAGCCGCCGGTTGGCTTTTTCCGGTTTCCCCCCCATGAAAAACGAGCCAAAGGTGCTGGAAATCTGAGAGAGTCTCTTGATGAAAAGACAGAGGCCAAAATAAGCGAGGAAAGGCAACTCCGGGGATGCAGGGTTTCAAAAGCAGAAAACGTCACAACGACAGCAGCAGAAGTTCAGGGCAGAGAAACGGTCGATATAGCCAAGAGACAAGATCAGAAACAAGAGCCATATCCAGAGAACGTCTGCACAAAACGTCTCGCGAATTGAAAGCGTGGAGGCAAAGATTAGAACTTCACCAGAGGCTGAGGGGCAAGAATAAGGCTGGGGCCTGGACAGGCACCTGTTGTAGATACGCCGGAGACGATGGGGTCTCACAACCCAGGCAAGGGACGAGAGGAGGAAAGGGCCCTCTGATGGCAGGACTGAGGACGGATAGCTCGAGGACAGAGAAAACCAACCGAGGGGTGTGTAGGAAAACACAGCCCCCTTGGGCGGTTCTGGCCCTGGGGGGTCCGTGATCGGACTTCAGGCTCCCCAGGGCTGTGGGCTCTAACGCTCACAGTATTTGAGTGTTGAGCACAGTATTTGGCCCCTTTGTCCCACAGGAACCCCTTTTCCAGGTGGCCAATTTCAAG
The DNA here is from genome assembly GCA_028646535.1 of Procyon lotor. Classification (NCBI taxonomy): domain Eukaryota; kingdom Metazoa; phylum Chordata; class Mammalia; order Carnivora; family Procyonidae; genus Procyon; species Procyon lotor. The sequence continues at coordinate 122,923,263 of CM053607.1, read as the reverse complement.
GTGCCCGTGTCAGCTGGATTTTTGGCTCACAGCCCCGCCAAACCA
>CM053607.1:122905906-122922718 GCA_028646535.1 Procyon lotor | reverse complement strand
CTTCTCCCGCTACCATTCCCTCTGCTTGTGTTCCCTCTCTCGCTGTGTTTCTCGCTGTCAAATAAATAAAATCTTTAAAAAAAAAAAAAAAAAAAAAAATTTTTAAATAGCCACATGGGCTAGTAGCTATTACATCGGACAGCATAAGTTCTGTAAGCTTTCAAGGAGGGGTCCAGGTCTTTGATCATCTTCTCTCACCCCAAATTCATGCCTCCCAGTCCTGGCGGTGCTCTTTAGGGGTCTTCCCGGCCTTCCATGGACTCCTCACCCGCCCAGTGGCTCCGCACCCCTGTGCCCCCTTGTTCCCGCCCCTGCTCCAGCTGCTCGGGCAAGCTCCTCCCACCAGCTCTGTGTCCTCCCTCCTCCAAGGTCTCCTGCAGGGACACCTCCTCTGTGCTCCCTCCGCACTTAGTATGGTGAGCCTCACTTTACTTTACTTGCCACACTCTTTGTTACTTTGCTCAAAACACACCTTCTAGGGCTATTTCCCTTTGGGCTTTCAGAGGGGGGCATCTAAGGCAGGAAGTTACCCCCAACTGCCCCCCTCCCTGCTGGGTGCAGGCCTCCTCTGACCCCCGCCCCCCCCCCTCCACCTCACTACAGCCAAGGCCGAGCTCTGTTCTCATCCAGACCCCCTATTTTCCCGTCTGCCTCCCCTGCCTCGGCGCTGAGCACAGGGCCGGGCTGGGTGGGCCCGGGCACAGATCTGCAGCACAGACGGTGGACAGCAACAATGACACTGTCATGCCTGGTTAGCAGTCCACGAGGACTCCGCTACTTGGCTTCTGTCCACCTTGGGAGGGGAAGGAGGGAAGGTCTGCAAGGCCCCTTCTCAGGACCTGACGGCCCCTGCCTGACTTAGGGAGGCCCGGGTCCTGACCACCACCTGCGCCCAATCCAGCATTTCCCACCTGGGAGACCCCGCCACACAGGGCACACAGCCCAGGGAGACTGAGGGGGGCCGTGGGGGACCTGCGGCTCTCCCCACCGCAGACCGCCAGCACCGGCCGGACGGGCCAACCCCCAATCCCTACCCTAACTGGTGGGAGAGTCACGGCAAGCACGTGTGAAAAGGTGCTTCGATAAACACACAGAAGGCGGCATTGTTCCCCTGCAGCCCGGCCGGGCCAAGTCTGGAAGGGATTCCTGGTAGGAGCCCTGAAGAGGGCTTACCAAATTCTCAGCACAGCAAGGACCCGGTGATTGATGCCGAGAAAAACATTTCACCAGCCCCCTCATCTGGTTTGTATTAAGAGATTTCCATGCTTGGATTTTTTTTTTTTTTCCCAAGGTGAAAACCGACAATGAGGTGGGAGCAGAGAAACCATGGAGGGGGACAGGCAGCTGGGTGGGGGTAAGCCTGATGGAAAGATGTGGCTGCGGGGGAGGAAGGCTCCCACCCTCTCAGCCAGTGGGAGACAGAGGTCCCGCGGAGCAGGTAACCCAGCGATGATGCAGGCTTCCTTTCTCACTTTATGAAAGTCACAGTGGTCCCTAGGAGCCCTTCCCCGAGGGCAGCGCCACAAAGCGCCACGGTATCCCCTCGCCCCCCTCACGCCCTCGCCCCCTGCCACGGCCTCTCCCCTTCCTGCCTTGTCTTTTCCCTTAGCACTAGCGGCATCTGATGTAGCCAGCAGCTTCCCTTTTGGTGTGTTGTCTGTCTCTGTGCTGTAGCAGGGAAGCCCCAGAGGACAAAGGGGTGGCTGACTGCGTCAATGAAGGACTGACCCAGTCTTGCCTTCTCCGGCGCCCACCTGGGTCCCTGCCTCCTTGTCACCTGGGCGTGGGGTCTGTGTGGCTCCAGCCAGATGGGGGGTGATCCTTCAGATGGGGGGTGATCCTGGGTTCCTCTCTCCCTCCCAGGCCTGGAGATGGTGGGCGTGAGTTGCGGGGAGGCCAGTGGCCCCCCGCCCCAGGGCTTCAGCTCCTATCATTTCTCTCTGGCCATTCAGGTCCTCAGGTTCTCGGACCCTCCCTTCTGGGCACCCATGATCAGATTACGAAGCAGAGCCGTCTAAGCCCACAGACACGAGACTGGGGCACTCTGTTCTCCTGCCCCGAGTGGCCATGAGCATTTTCCACTTGGCTGGCTTCTACTCATGCCTCAGGGCCGAATGCCCACATCACCTCCTCCAGGAAGCCTTCCCGGTCCTGCCCTGCTGCTCCTCCTTGCTCCTGGCCCCGCCCTGCTCTGAAGCACAGCCTATTTCGGCATCATTTGCTCATCTAGTGAGAGCTCCTTCAGGGTCCCGGCACCCATCACGGTGCCTGGCACACAGAGATGCTTGCAGGGGAGCGGGGTGGGCTGGGCAGTTGCATGAAGGCAGGGGGACTGAGACTCTAGATCAAGGAGGGGAGGAGAAACAAAGAAAGATCAGGAGAGAGGGAGGGTAGTTCTCAGCCCGGTGTCCCAGTTGGCCAGCCGGGGGAAATGAAGAAGGAAGAGCCACATTTTCCGGACCTGGTGTGGGGTGGGGTCAGGAAGAACTATTTAGGGGGCGGGGTGAGGGTCTGCTGGCCAAGGGACACATGGGGGGCCCTGAAGTGGGGGCGTTACAGGCTGGGTGACTCTGAGAGAGGCCCGAAGCCATAGGAGTCAGCGACCTGGCCTGGGGTCACAATGGGGATTTGACCCTGCCGGGGGAAGCCATGACGTCATGATGCTTGGCCTCTGGGCTGCATTCTGCGTCCCAGGATGTTAGGGATGGGACTGCGTCCCTCCCAAATTCCTATGTCGAAGCCCCAACCTCCAGGGGGCCCGGTCCTGAAGGTAATTAAGAGGTAATCAAGATTTAATGAGGTCCTGAGCATGGGGTCCTAATCCAATCTAATCCAGCTGGATGGGTTAGAAGAAGAGGAAGGCTCTAGCTCTAGCTTTCTCTTTCCACCACAAGGAGAACCAACGAGAAGATAGCCGCCCACAAGCCAGGGAAAGAGCTCCTCCTGGGAACCAACACGAGGGACCCCCTGATCCCGGACTTTCAGCCCCCAGAACTGTGAGGAAGTAGATTTCTGTTGTGAGAGCCCTTCAGTGTGGGGTGGGAGGTGCTACAAAACCTCAGTGGCGGGGGCGCCTGGGCGGCTCAGTGGGTTAAAGCCTCTGCCTTCGGCTCAGGTCATGATCTCAGGGTCCTGGGATCGAGCCCGCATCGGGCTCTCTGCTCAGCAGGGAGCCTGCTTCCCCCTCTCTCTGCCTGCCTCTCTGCCTACTTGTGATCTCTCTCTCTCTCTCTGTCAGATAAATAAATAAATATCTTTAAAAACAAAAACCAAAAAACAAACCTCAATGGCCTCAGGCATTTAGAATAATCGCTCTTCAAATGTTTATGAAGAGCAGTAATTCGCAATAAAAGAAGGGTTTTAATTAATAGGGGCCATACTGGAAGCCCAGATCGATCGATCTTTCTTTAATATTTTATTTATTTATTTGAGAGAGAAAGAGAGCACAGGGCAAGAGGCAGAGGGAGGGGGAAGCAGCTCCCCACTGAGCAGAGAGCCCAATGCGGGACTCAATCCCAGGACCCTGAGATCACGACCTGAGCCGAAAGCAGATGCTTAACCATTTTAGCCACCCAGGCGCCCCAGGAAGCCCAGATCTTTCAAATTCTTGTCTTTTTCCAACATACCATGAAGATAAACCTCTCCATCTTTTCCTCCAGAACGGGAGAGATGAAGCACGCCACCTTAGAGAAGGGGCCTCGGTTTCCCCGCAGCCTAATAGACAACTGGTGATAAAAGTCCTTCAAAGACGAATCAGATATTCGAGGCTTTTGCTCTGAAGGCGGCACTCGGAGGCCCAGTAGGTCTCAGGACAAGATCAACACCATCACCGGACCCAGCCCGTTGAGAGGGAGGTCTCCACCCCCAAATGCTCGGGCTCCTCCGATGGGCCTGCTGGCTCATCCTCCCCATACTGAATGTTTTGAGAAGAAAAGAAAGGAAGATGTTTTCCATTTGAAAAAAAAAAACAAAAATGCTGGCAAGGCTGAGAGGCCGCGCTCTCTGGCACCATGGAAAGGAGGAACACAGGACAACCCCCTTAGAAAACAATCTGGCCCCCTATCTTCTCTGAATCTAAAATGCCATGTCCTTTGAGCAATTCCACCTCCACAAATCTGTCCTTAGGTAGACTTCCCCATGTGCACCCAGAAGGAGGACGTTTCCGACGACTCGCGTCTCATAGAAAAGACAAAACAATGCAAATGCCCAATAACAGGAGACTGACCAGATAAATGATGGCAGACTCCTGCAACGAAATTCTGGGCAGCTTTGGAAAAGAATGAAGCAAAATGAAGCCAAAAATGTACTAAGAGGAACCATAAATTTCTTTTATAATCCCTGATTTGAGAAGGCCCTTTAATATACGACACAAACCTCAAACCACAAAACAGACGGGTAAATGGGACAGCATTCCTATTTCTTTTTTTCCTTCCTTCTTTCCTTCCTTCCTTCCTTCCTTCCCTCCTCCCTCCCTCCCTCTCTTCCTTCTTTCCTTTCCTTTCCTCTTTCCTTTTTTTCTTCTTTCTTTTTTTTTTTTGTATGACCCAGAAGGAAAACAAGAGAAAAACTGAGTCCAGCGAAGCAAAAGCATAAAAGTGGTGAGAACATGTTTCTAACGCATAGCACAATTTTCTTAAAGCATTCCTACAAATCAGTAAGAAAAAGACGACCAGCCCAGCAGGAGAACAGACCCAGGATCCGACTAGACAATTCACGGAAAAGGAAATAGGAGTTTCTCTGGAGTATATGGGGGAAAAAATGCTCAGCCTTCATCAAAAAGAACTGCAAATTAAAACTCTGCTGGGAGGGGGGCCTGGGTGGCTCAGTGGGTTAAAGCCTCTGCCTTCAGCTCAGGTCATGATCTCAGGGTCCTGGAATCGAGCCCCGCGTCGGGCTCTCTGCTCATCGGGGAGCCTGCTTCCCCCCACCCCCTCTCGGCCTACTTGCGATCTGTTTCTCTCTGTCAAATAAGTAAATAAAATCTTAAAAAAAAAAAAAAAAAAAAACCTCTGCTGGGATATGGTTTCTAATCTCTCAGAATGATGTCTGATGAGCTACAGTTGATCCTTGACCCACATGGGTCTGAACTGCTTGGGCCCACTTACATGTGGATTTTTTTTTTTTAATAAATACAGCATACTGCTGTACATGTACTTTCTCTTCCTTACGATTTTCTCAATAACATTTTCTTTTCCCTTGCTTACTTGAGTGCAAGAATGTATTGTACTTGAGCGTGTTAATTCACTGTGTACGTGATCAGTAAGACCGCTGGTCAATAGCAGGCTGTCGGTATCTGGGGGAGCCGAAAGTTCTAGGTAAATTTTTTGGCACCCTTAACCCCCAGGTTGAAGGGCCGACTGTGGTACCATGTTGCTTAGCCAGGGCCTGGGAAGCGTGTTCTCTCCTACGAGGCTGAGGGTTAAGTAAAGGAACAGACACCATCATGTTACCGATGCTTTGATCCAGAAATCCTATTCGTAGGAATTCATCCTTTAGGTGTATGCTCCCACCAAACCATTTATTTATTTATTTATTTATTTATAAATATTTTATTTATTTATTTGACAGAGAGATCACAAGTAGGCAGAGAGGCAGGCAGAGATAGAGGGGGAAGCAGGCTCCCTGCTGAGCAGAGAGCCCGACTCAGGGCTCGATCCCAGGACCCTGAGATCACGACCCGAGCCGAAGGCAGCGGCTTTAACCCACTGAGCCACCCAGGCAACCCTCCACCAAACCATTTAATACAGTGGTTCAAAACTCCATCTGAGACACACAAATATTTCAGATTCTATGAAATGGAAACAAGGGACGAAAACAGCGTGTGTGCTGTATGTTACCGCCGAGTTAACAGAAGACCAGGAAAAGACCGTATTTATTGGATGGGAGGCAAAGACCCTCGGAAGGGAGGCCGGGAGATGGCTGGGAAGGAAGACTTGGCTGCTAAAGGACCAGGGATGGAAGGGACTCTCCTCCCTGTTGGACTTTTTATGCCTTTGGAGCCCTGAATTAGAAATATCTGGCCACAAGGAGGTCAATCTGTTATGTTCCAATATGGGATGATTTTCAGCTTCTCTTGACGTGTAGGAAAGAGACAAGGTGCCGAGCGTGGATGTGGACAAACTTTGAAAACATCGCATCACACGCGAGAAGCAGGCACCAAAGACCGCATGTTGTGTGATTTCCATTTATAGGAAGCGTCCCAAATAGGCAAGTCTATAGACAAAGGGTAGATTAGTGGGGAGGGGAGTTCTTTTGGGGGGCGATGAACATGGTCTACCATCAGCTGTGGTGAGGGCTGCCTAACTTTGTGAATGTACTAAAAACCATCGACTTGTACATTTGAAGCGGGTGGAGTGCATGGTCTCTGAATCATATCTTAGTGAAGCTTTATCCCAAAGAAAAAGGCTGGGTGCACGGGACGCCTGGGTGGATCAATGGATTAAAGCCTCTGCCTTCAGCTCAGGTCATGATCTCAGGGTCCTGGGATCAGGTCCTGCATCGGGCTCTCTGCTCGGCAGGGAGCCTGCTTCCCCTTTCTCTCTGCCTGCCTCTCTCCCTACTTGTGATCTCTCTCCTGTCAAATAAATAAATAAAATCTTAAAAAAAAAAAAAAAAAAAAAGGCCAGGGGCAGCCCAGTGTGTAAAGTGTACCGTAGCTTGTCTAATAGAGGAGCATCTGTGAGTTACAGTATGAACACAGGAAATGCACCCTCCTGGAACAGGGAAGGAGAAGGGGGCTGCTCATCATAAGCTATGGGGCCCCACGGCCTGAGCCCCAAAGCCTGGCTGCCCTGATAGGCGCCACGGAGGGAAAAGCGCGCTTATGTAAGGTTCAAAACAATGATGGTCTCTTCCAGCAGCGTGGAAGATGGGGCTTTGCTCGCTGTCCCAGGCAGCATGCAGTCCCCAGGGGCAGGCTTCCCTGAGGACCCCTGCAAGCGCGGCTCGTGAGGGCAGAGCAGTGGGAGCTCAGAGAAGCTAAACAACTCACTTAAGCCACACTGACATATCAGCGCTGACCCTGTGCATGACGCAAGCCTACAGACTCCGAGCCCAGGTGCTCATTCCAACGCAGCTGCCCTAGGGTCTGCAGAAACGAACGGTGCAGAGAGCGGTCTGGGAAGAGGCATGCGCCATGCTGCTTCAAGTGCAGCCCTCTGGAGCCTGGTAGGATTAGAAATGGACTACCTGCCTCCCGTCGGATCTTAGGGGACCACCCTTCCCCTTCCTCCCCTGCCCAAGCGTCCCCTTCATCTCCCATTGCCTCCGCCTCCTGTAAGGAGCAGGGGCAGCTAATGCTCCCTAGCACTTATTATGTGTCTGACATTTGGCATCCATGCTTGTTTAATCTTCAAGAAGTTTACCTCCAAGCCCTCACAACAGGCCTGTGAACAACCATACAGAGCCCAGTGTTTCCAATCAAAGTTCTACTTCACAGGCAAGGTATTAGGGGGAAGCTGTATAAATTAGGACTTCTGGGTGAGGAGCAATACAGTCCGGGACCTCAAGGGGGGACCTTCTTGGTCATCCAGCTCAACCTCCCACCAAGTATGGAAACGTGCCCATCCATCTACCTACCCATCTATCCATCCACGCCTCCACCCATCCATTCACCCATCCATTCACCCATCCATCTATCCATCTACCCAGTCATCCATATACTCACCCACCCACTCACCCACCCATCCATCCACCCATCTATCCATTCATCTACTCATCCATCTACCCATCCATCCATCTACCTATCCAACCATACCCATCAACCCACCCATCCATACACCCATCCATCCATCCAACCATCCACCCATCCACCTACCCAACCATCCATCCACCTATCCACTTATCTAGCCAACGAACCATCCAACCAACCATCCATCCATCTAACCATCCACCCATCCACCTACCCAACCATCCATCCATCTATCCACTTATCTAGCCAACCAACCATCCAACCAACCATCCATCCATCCATCCATCCATCCATCCATCCACCCATCTACCTACCCAACCATCCATCCACCTATCCACTTATCTAGCCAACCAACCATCCAACCAACCAACCAACCATCCATCCATCCATCCATCCATCCATCCATCCATCCATCCATCCATCCATCCATCGACCCATTCATCCAATCTTGATTTAGCATCTACCCTGTTGTCAAGCAGTGGACCTGATGCCAGAGATATAATAGTGATTTACATTTTGTCCCATTTGTGAAGCCAGTTTAATGGGGTTCAATTCAGCATCTTATCCATAATGGCCTTCAAGCCTGTGTTCGCTTACTTCTCATGCTGGGGAACTCACCACCCGACAGGTTGGTGTTATATGTCATTATCATGACATTATATGTCATGGGACACTTGGACTATTCACCCCCTTCATTTTCTAGTTGAGAAACTCGGCCCCAGGCAAAAGATTACATGGCTGAGCTCATGCCACACACCAGCGGCAGAGCTGGATACCGGACTCACTGCTGCTTCTCCCCACTCAGAGAGCTCTGTGCTGCGGTGTGTCACCTGCAGGGACTGTCTGAGATACTAAAGCATTACAAATTTATAAGATGTTGACACTGCTGACTAGCACTTCCATTTAGCATCTCAAATAGGTAGCATACCAACAGCTGATTACGTTAAGTGCAAAGTGAGACAAAATCAATTTCTCTTTTTGTCTTAAAAAAAATTTTTTTTTTTTAAAAGAGATTGTGTCTCCCCACCCCAGCCCTGGGCCCCCTGCTCCAGGAAACTCTAACAGACCATGAGCTTGGCTTTCGATCCCAGGCTCCAACAAGGGGGTGTCTGGCACGCAGACTGTCTAAGTCTCCCATTCTAAGGAATGGGAGAGAGAGCTAGGACTTTCAGCCTCCGGCTCTGGTCCCCGCTAAGGCCCCGGTGATCTGTCCAAGTCATCTCTCTGAGTCTGTTTCCAAACCAGGATAGTCGTGCCCCCTTCTCCAGATAATCTAAAATAGTACATATAAAAAAAAAAAAAAAAGGTCTAACACAGAGCCTGACAGTAATAAGTGTCAACAGCAAAAGCCAGATTGGGTTTGTTCAACAGAGGACTTTGCATTGAATGAAAGTATGGTCTCATTTCTGCAGAAGAAAGGAACAGTGAAAGAAGCCCTTTACAGGATGCTGACCTTGTGCCCTCTGCTCTTTCAGTCCCTAATTGCATTAAAGCACTGAGTTCCCTCTCTGGTGACCCTGGGTTGCCCAGCAGGAAGTGACCTTGAGGCCCCTGCCTGCCCAGAGATCTGCTCCCTGAAGTCCGGAAGACGTGTCTCCCTCAGATGTGACCCTTCCTTCTCACAGGCTACCCATGCCCACAGGAGAATGCCTTTTCTGTGCTCTTCTCAAAGACCGACCACCTCTGAGCCTGGTTTGGGGAAGCAGGCTGTGGCCACAGGGCTGGCGTGGGGGCGGCCGGGTCTCGGAGAGCATTTATGGGCCAAATGAGGTGAGGCAGGGTCAGGCCCTGGGTCTGGCTGAGAGCGACACAGGGAGGAATTACATGCCTTTGAGGTCTGAACCATCCCCTTGGGAAACTCTTTAGTGAGTTCTTTAAAAGAAAAAGTATTTTTGGAATTTCGGTCCAATGCTACCACAAGGGCAGGCAGGCAAGGTACCCGTCCACAGAAATGCTCAACTTTTATTTATTATTATTTTTAAAAAGAGATTTTGTCCATTAACCTGACAGCAGGTTAGAGCAGCAGTGGAGAGCAGGGAGAGCAGCAGTGGGAGGGGGAGAAGCAGGCTCCCTACACGAGCAGGGAGCCCCGATGTGGGGCTCGATCCCAGGACCCTGAGTTCATGACCCGAGCCGAAGGCAGACCCTCAACCGACGGAGCCACCCAGGTGCCCCTCAGTTTTTATTTTGCCTAACGTCATGTCAGATTTAAGAGATGTGAATGCGTGTGTCAGTTTAAACATGCTATCCCCACGTCAAATATACTGTATGTTTCCACAACCCACACACATAAAATACCGACACGTGTGATAAATTTTTAAGATGCCCGCTTCTTTATAAAAGTTCTGATGACCAAGGACATTTAAACCAATGGGAGAAAATGAGCCCTGATGCCATGATCGTCACATGACAAGGGTTACAAGTGAGTGCTTTTCGCTGTGGGACAGATGTCACGTCAGTGTGTCCAACGGAAGACTTCTGATGTGTTCTAGAAGAGTCGGGGTGGGGGGGGGATCTATGGGAAGAGAAAGTATAGAGAAAATGGACATGTGCAGAGTGGAAAGGGCTTGAGTTTTATAGGGGGTCACACCTGGCTTGGCTTCCGGTGCCATAGTCATTATCGGCATGACCTTGGGCAAGTCTGTGAGCTTGTTTCCCCCAGTGACCCAGCTGGTTTTGCACAGAAGACAGAGCAGGGCTATGAGGGTTCCTGGGGGTGGAGGGAGAGGGGAACAGGGGGCGTGGAGGGAGGGGGGTGAAGGGCTGTGAAGAGCAGTGTCGAGGAGCAGAGGTGGGGTTAAGGGTGAGTTATGGAAGCAGGAGAGCTCGAGGCCAGAACCTGGTGGGAGACATCAGCCCCTGGGCGCCCCCCAAAAGTCGCAGGGCTTTGGTGACAGCTCTAATTCCCTTCTGTGGTCCCCATAAACTACCCAGTGTCCTGGGAGGCCAGCCCTCTGACATGCAAACCACATCTCTCAGAGAGAGAACCCCCATCCCCAGCCCCCACCCCCATCCCCCGCCCCAGAAATGACCTCAAATTTCCTGTCAGTCCCAGCGTGGAATTTCTGGTTGGGAAAATGGAACTGCTGTAAATTTCACGGAAGGCGGCACGAGAATAGAAACTGCTAGATGATTTTCAAGGAAACATAAATTTCTTTATCGGATTTGCAAAATCTCTCCCCAGTGGGGCTGGGTCCAGCTTGTGGCAGCTTGTGACGAGGTGACGCGCACGCACCCAGGTTCTCCCGCCCATGTGAGCCACACGCCCCCCGGGGAGCCTGGCAGTGGGGGGTGAGGGGCTCATTCGAGGGAGGTGAGGTCCCATGTGGGAGCTGATCTGCTCGGGCAGAGGCCACACAAGGCCCGGCAAAGAGCGTTGGAATGGGCAGCTATGCCGGTCTGGCTCCAAATCCCTCACACGGTGCTAGATGGGAGACTCGAGGTCAACACCTCTCTGAGCCTCCGTTTTCCCGCCAAAAAAGTGCACATTATATACCCGCCATGTTGGACCACAGAGATGACCGAAAGAGAAACAGATCAGAAACTGACACGGAAGACCCAGCCCACGGGAGGTGGTGTCCATGTCATACTGAGGGCAGGCATCACCGCGTTCTGCTGTTTCTGCAAAGAAATCCTTTTCGGAACCAGTAAGCTCAGATTGCTGTAGATGCTCTAGGTCCTTGGGCTGGAAATTGGCCAAGAGAGCAAATGGGATGGGGGCTTGAACGAGAACAAATTCTGTGGTCTTTCTTAGGTCACCAGGATAGTGAAGAACATTGGGAAAAATTGTTAGCACTCAGCTTCAGAGTCAGCAAACAGGACTGGACCGAACGTCTCAAGGACATACTTTGGTCCCGTCCTTGTCATCTTCCAAGCAAAGGCTGCCCAGAGCGGCTCTGAGAGCTTCTTTGGGGATATTTACGTGTTTGGAAATGAAACTTCCATTATAACCACTGATCGCAAAAGGAAAACCAGCCTCCCGTTTTTCTTCCCTGTATGACTTTTGTCCCCAATTCTGTGCCTTTCCTCCTGTAGGTTCCCTCGGAACTTCCACTTCGAGCCTTCCCATGTCCCTCTGCATCTCCAGCCTTGACTGCTCCCCACTCCACTCCTGGGGTCACCCACTCCGAGCTGGACCCTCATCCCCTTGGGGAGCCCCAGCTGCCCCCAAAACATGGGTGCATTGACCCGTGCACACTAGCTCTACTGTCCTCTCCCGTGGGTGGGAAAAGTGAGGTCCAGTGAGATTAGCTACTTGGCGTGGGTCCCTCCACTGGTTGGCGCCAGGCAGCCTCCCCATCCTGACTCCTGCCTTCCCTCCAGGGGTCTTCCCACCACTTCACTCTGGAACTCTCTCTGCAAACCACAAGCTGAAATAACATAGGGAGCTACAGGCACTGTCTAGGAGATAACAGAGTGGGAGATAAAAGAGTTCTGATTTCTACACAAAGGCGTCCCTCATCCTTTCCTGGGGTTGTGGGGTCATTATGACCGGCAGCAAGGAAGCTTCCCGGGTCCAGCTCCTTCTAGGTGACATAACGTGGGTGTCGCACGGACATGGAGGTGGGAAGCACGCTTAGGGGGTCCCCTTCTCCAACTCACAGCCAGCTGGCTCAGGACAAGTCTTCAGGGTCACTCCTCCTGTCCCTGCCTGGGGGCTGTTAGGTAGAGAGACTCCAGTCCCATTTCTACCCAGAATTCCAGGGAATGGACGGGGGCTGAGTGTGGAGCCAGATGAGCGAAGGTTTGAATCACAGCTTCGCCATGGACCCAAGGAAGGGGAAGGACCTAAGGAAGGAAGGGCCTCTAGGATGGGATCTAGCCTAGAGGTAGCATCTGTCCTCTACCTACAGTTACAGTTTATCATGGTTTTGTTACATTTTTTTAAAAATATTTTATTTATTTTGACAGGGGGAGAGAGAGAGAGAGAGAGAGAGAGATCACAAGTAGGCAGAGAGGCAGGCAGAGAGGGGGGGAAGCAGGCTCCCTGCTGAGCAGAGAGACCGATGCGGGGCTCGATCCCAGGACCCTGAGATCATGACCTGAGCTGAAGGCAGAGACTTAACCCACTGAGTCACCCAGGCGTGCCAGTTTTGTTACATTTTAATTCTGTCCTCTGATGTAGTTACTATCATCCTCAGCAAATGGGATCGCTGGACACCTTTTATGTCTTTGAGTTGTTAAAAACGATTAACAGGATAGGCTTAAGTATAGAACCCACAGTCAGAGAGAAGAGAGTTGCCTCTTAGCCGATAGCGGCCCATTCATTCATTCATTGTTCACTGAGTCCTATTTGGGGCCAATCACTGTTGTGACTGGCTGTGCCTTCAACCAACCAGCCACACTCCCAGCCCGAGTCTGGTCCAAACGTCTCCCTCTCAGACAAAAAACCTGGACATTTGGTCCATCTGTTGCAAGTTCAAATGCACCAGGATTAAATGGGTCATACAGGAGACTTGCTCAGTGGTTGGCTGGTACCTGGGGGGCCCTGATGCTCGCTGTCAGCTGGTCACAGAGCTCACGGCCCAGTGGCCCCACGTCCCCATCCAGCTCAGCCACCTGGGGTTTCTAGTATCTAGACCTGGGGACAGGTCTCATGGTCCATCCCCTCCTGGGGTCCGCCACCCCACGACTCTATTTCTACGGTCACATGAGTCAGTGCTTTCCACGCTCTGGGTCCCGCTCTGTGAATCTATGGATCTAAGGACTGAATTCACGTGCTGGGATTCACCCCATGCTTTTTTCCACACCTGCTCTGTGACAGAGGCCGTTCCTCTTACAAACCACAATCCCCCGCCCCTGCACCCTGTTTTCTACATCCCTCTGCATTGCTGTCCCTCAGCTGCTGATGGTGAGGCCCCGAGCAGCCTCCATCTCCCATCCTCTGTCCCCACTGCTGTCTGCCAATCCTACGCCCGGGGACCCCAGCCACATGTCTGGCTCTTGGTTCTTCTCCTTGTGCCAAAGAGGCTTTTAAAAGCCAAGTGCACTCTTCTGCACATTTTTGCCATCCCTGGGCCTGTTTTCCAGGCTGTGTCCCAGCTCCTGTCCCTCCCGTGTACACACACACCCTTTCTGAGTCCGAGAAACGCAAACCTGCCCACCGCGGCCCCCCACCCCACCCCTGGAGAGAGGCCCTTGGTTTGCTTTCCAACACTCTGACATCTGCTTTCTTAATTTCCAAAATGGGAATCTTCTAGTTTGTGGGATGGCGGCTGCAGGTCCCCGGGACGGTGAGCTAAGGACAGGGTGGGCCCACAAGAGGTGGAGAGGATACCACCTCGCCCCTGAAACGCAGGGGTCAGGTCATCTGGTAGGGCCAGGGGTCATACCCATTCCTCACAGGCTCTCTGCGTGATCCTGCCCTCCCATCTCTAATGCCAAAAGGTTAGCATTCTAGAATGGCAGGGCGTGGGGAGGGGAGGAAGACCCTCCCCTCGGGGATCCCCTCGGGGATCACACGATTCAGCAGTTACACCTTTAATTAGCAGAATCACTGAGACAGCTTTTCCTGTCCCCACCCCACAGAGAGTGGGGGCTGGGCCTCAGGTACCTGGGTCTCTAAAAGGCACCCCAGCCCTTACGACTGCTGACGGGCCCCGCTGGGAGCCCCATCACTCCACGCGGGGCGCCAACGGCTAGGATTCGGGCATGAGCTCACAGAGCTGCCTGGGACCCAGGCTTCCGCGTGCCTAGCCCCATCGTCCCATACGTCACGCTGACTAAGGCTTGGGAGCCCGGCTGGGGGCTGCTTCCTTCCACAGCCCTCGTAAAGACAGCCTGGGCATATTAACCAACAGGGACCATCCAGTCTGGCCAATAAACAGATCCCCAAACAGATAAATCAATGAAGCCCTAAACTGCAGGGGCCCTAAAGATCTCTTTACAATTCCTCTTTTCGGGGGGGGGGGGTTGGGCGGCAGGGGTGGGCTCTGGAACGTTGTTTTGCGTTCTTTTTCTTTGCAAATGAGCAAAACTGTTTTCTTGGGACTCCGTCCAAGAACATTAGATAAATAGCTGTGCTCCAGCTGCTTGCAGGAAACCCCGCTGGGGTGGACAGTGTGGGAGAGTGAGGCGGTCCTTTGATGTGCAGGGTGGGGGCACCCTGGGGCCATGGGGGGGGGCTTTTGTGAGAGCCCCAGGCTCCACAAGCTGTGGTTCATCTTCCCTATGCCTCTCCCGCCCCACCCCACCCCCCATGCTCACTCATGCTAGATCTGACCAGGTGCTTTCCTGCGTCCCCTGGGGGCCTCAGGACCAAGTTACGAGCCTCCTGGCAGGTGTCAAGGTGTGGCCCAGGACTACCTCGCTGCCTGCCCATCTCTACGGCATGGCTGGGCTTTGCCCACCAACCACGCAGTGGCCGCCCCGGCGTGCAGGGTCCCCGTTGCCTTCTTCAACGGTTCGGCTCGACGTTATCTTGGCGCTCATGGCAGCCCCTTGTGGTACCATTCTCCCCCCTCCCCAGAAAGCTGCTCCTCCAAGCCTGGCTCTGTCCTCACCTTCCCCCCCTCCCCCTGCCCAGAGAGAAACCTCTCCTCACCCCGCATGGGGGCCCAACCACCCAGGTTCCTCTGGGGTTCCCGCCACACTAGGGCTTGTGGAGAGTGGAGCCTGGGTCCACAGCCTGTCTGGCAGACACGCGGGGTTTGAAGGTCGCTCCCGCTCTCGCCAGCTGGGTCCAGCCTGCTCCCTCCCTCCATCCCAGCGGTAGCCCACCCGATAAGGGTCCTTCTTCCCTCCCAGCCTGTGAGTCTGTGCAGCATGCAACGGGGCTGGGGCCCATTCCTCTCTTCCACTGGCTCCCGATCCCTGCGGGCTGCAGGGGCTGTTCCCAGCCCAGCTCCCTGTCCCTGCCCGTGGCTGGGGTTCCCTCTGCACCCCGTGGTGGGCACCACCTCCTCTGTCCCCCAGGGCACTCTCCACTTTTACTCTGAGCCCCTGCGCATTCGGCCCCACTGGGCTGCTGGGGTCCACCCTCCCAGATCTCTTCTCCCCCTCCTCACCATCCCCTGAGCTGGCCCCCATTTGCTCTCATTCACGCACACTTCCCTTTACGGTCTCCTCTCAAGGGGCTCCCCATGTGACCCTTGCAGGCCACTTCCCACTCTGCCCCCGACGGGGTGCTTTCCTCCAACCCTCTCCAATCATCCATCACTGTGACTAGTCCCCGGGTCCCTCTCTGATGCCCCACCCACTTTCAGCTTCTTCTAGAACCCAAACAGCACCCTGCTCTGGACACATGATGCAGGCACACGGAGCTCCCCCAACCTCCCCAGAAGCCTCTTCCTTCTCTATTCCTTTTTTTTTTCCTTCAAGATTTTATTTATTTATTTGACAGAGCCACACACAGCAAGAGAGGGAACACAAGCAGGGGGAGTGGGAGAGGGAGAAGCAGGCTTCTCGCCAAGTGTGGTACCTGACATGGGGCTCAATCCCAGGCCCCCAGGTTCATGACCGGAGCTGAAGGCAGATGCTTAACGACTGAGCCACCCGGGCACCCCACCTTCCTTCCCTGTTCTTAGCTTGTCAGCATCAATAGCTACTGTGTCGGCCCAGAGCAGATGTCACTCTGTCCATAAAGACTTTCCTGAGTCTCACAGGGAGTGGGGGTCCCACCCTCTTCCACAGCTTTAAGCGACCCGTTTTTCGGGGAAGAGTCAGGGTGCCCGACTTCCCGGCCACACTAGCCAGGCTGGGCTCTGTTTACCCAGCTTTGTAGGCATTCGGTCCAGGCCTGGAATGAAGTGCCCTGGGGGGGCACTTGGTGTTTGCTGAGACTCAGTCTTGCACCGTATGCGTCTCAGACCCAGCTCAGAATGGCTTTGCGTCTGCATAAGGAGTCTTGGATCGGTCGTGGTCCGGCCAAAATTTTTCTGATGGCCGAATCATTATCTGACGATTGCACTGGAATGTAAATCAGCACGATCTCGATCTGCTCGGAAACACCCGATGGCATTCCCTCTGAGTCGTCTGATGCTGTCCAGATGTTGGCTGCCACCGTGAAGTGCGTTTTCTGTAATTAAACCTACAGGAGCTCCATTTCTGACTCGGGGTGGGGAAGGTGGGGGGTTGGGGGAGGGGGGTTTGGCCGTGAGCAGGTCACCTCTCTGTGTGCCCCG
>CM053607.1:122882482-122905406 GCA_028646535.1 Procyon lotor | reverse complement strand
GGCTCACGGAGAATTTCGGCTCCACATTCCTTGTTCCGAATGCAGACCTAGCTTGGCTGGGAGCCCTGGCCTGATTTACAGACTTGGCAGGAGAGCCATTTCCTCGTTTTCTGTTTCTCATTAAGGCTTTTAGGCAAAGGGCTTAGTGGCTGATTCTGGTGCCGGAGTTAGCCCTGGCCTTATGAAACAGAGATCGACAGCCAAGAGGAAATGAAGGAGGAAGGGCAAACGATGCCAGAGGGGAAAAGCGGGACCCAAACCCAGAGCCCCTCTACGGGAGTCAAATACCACGGGATGGGCTGGTTTACAAAGCCCCCCCAACCAAAGCCTCTCATGGGGGTTCACCCGTGGGGGCTCCCCACGCCAGCTGGCTCTGTACTCTTGAACTGCTGGTGGGCTGGTGCCTCTGCTCGCCTCAGTTTCCTCAGCTGTGAAATGGGCACAGGGTTACCGAGGGGGACGAGATGAAAGCAAGAGGTGGAAGCCCACTGGCTCAGCAGCGGCTCCTGGCTCTGCCCCCGGTGGTCCCATCAGAGCCACCACCAGCCGAGTCACGGGAGACCAGTCTGGACCAAACCCATGGGGGGGGGCACAGTCCCTCCAAATACCTCTCACCTAGCTTTAAACACACCTGAGCGGGGCCCTCACCTGGGCAAAGGCATGGCAGCGCTGGGAGGCTGGCCCAGCCCTCCAGTTGGGACAAGTCCTTTCCTCCACGCCCACACTCACTCCAGGGAGCCCTTCGGGGTGGGAGGCAGGTGGAATGTGTGCCCCTGGAGGAGTCCGCGTAGACGATAACGCGGGCGCGCGTCCTCCATATGCCAGGAGGGGTTCAAATAACACATTCACTTGTTTTTAATCAAGTGGACCCTGGAGGGTATAATTCGCAGCACAAACTGGCTTCTATTCAGAACTGAAGTATTTCATCTAAAACTACCGCGCTGAAGCGGGTAACAAGACTGAAGGACCTTGGTGGAGGAGGCGGTAAGCGTGAGTTCTTTCCACCGGGATCACGGGAGCCAGACCTCTGCTCTTCCCAGCCTTTGCCTGACCTTCCACCACTGCAGTGTCCTTCCAACCCCCCAACCACTGGACACACCCCTACTCAGCCTTCCAGGCCCAGTGCGGCTGTCGCACCCCCACCCCCCGCCCCCCGCAGAGCCACCCCAGTCTTTCCACACACGCCCAGCAGAGCTCCTATGGAGTTCAAGGGCGCACCTCCCATGCGGTAAGGTTTCTGAGCACAGTCAAAATCACGGGCTCAGGACCAAGACTGCCTGGGTTCGCATCACAGCTCATGTCACCCGTGGACATCTCAGGGCCTCAACGTGCTCATCTAGAAAGCGAGGATGACAGTCGCACCTACCTGAGAAGGGCTGTTGGGACGACCAGATGAATGAACGCACGCCAAGGTGTCGACAGCGGCCGCCCATAGCAAGCCCTGGAAATCTGCGAGCTAAAACCACAGTGCCCCCCCCCACCCCAGGATGGTTAGAATCCAAAGTCAGATAATAACAGGTGGCAGCGGGATGTGGCGAAATCGGGAACGCGTGTCCCCTGCTGGTAGGAACAGAAAATTGGTGTAGCCCCTTGGGGAACCAGTCTCTGGGGGTTCCTTGAACGATTAGGGAGAGGGTTACTGTCTGACCCAGCAATTCCACCCTTGGGAGTCTGCCCAGGAGAAATAAAATATATTTCCACACAAAAACCTGCAGATCGACGCTGGCGATAGCATTAATCGTGAGTCGCAAACTACAGATAAACATCACTGGCCGGCAAGTCGATAAAGAAAAGAGAGTATCATTCAGCCCTAAAAAAGGAATCAAGTACTGATTCTTGCTACTGCCTGGTAGAACCTTGTAAAAATAACAGGCTTGGTGAAAATGCCAGTCACAAAAGGCCACCTACTGTGGGTTTCCATTCATATCGAAGTCTAGAAGAGGGAAACCTCCGTAGACAGAAAGAAGGGTGGCGGTTGCCAGGCGCTGGGGAAGGGGTTGGGGGTGAGGGGGCGCTGGCTCAAGATCAGGGAATTTCTTTTAGAGGTGATGCAATCGTCTCAAACTGGCTGTGGTAAAGGATTGTGCAATTTGGTGAATACCCTCCATCCACCGAATTGTATACTGGAAATGGTTACATTGTAGGGATGGCATGGGGATTATATCTCAATGAAGCTGTCTTGAAAAAAAAGCTCAGTTGCCCACCACAGGAAAAAACAAGCAGGAGGAGGAGGAGGAAAGAAAAGAAAGCTATTAGCTGTTATCATCGTGGTCCTTAGAGTCTGGGAAAGCGACGAGGTAAATCAAATCATTCCGCTCTGCCTGGACCCTATGTCCCCCGAAATCCTCTTGATTCCGTCTCTGTTCTACTTTAAACCTGGGCTCGAACATCCCCTTCCCAGTGGGACCCCCAAAGCTCCCCCACCCCCCCAAATAATACTTCCACCTGCACATTCCATAGCCCAAGTGCCTTCATCTGCTTTTCCTCTCTTCTACAGCACCCGTCAGCTTACAAAATATTCTACGATTTACTTATTATAGTCTTGATTTATTGTCTGTCTCCTTGCCACGTGGGAGCCCCATCAGGTCAGGGAATTTTTATGGTTCTGTTGATTTATGTACTCTCTCCTATTGGTAGGTTCCAGGAACATTTGCTGAGAACTTGGTCTTCACAAGCTCTCTGAAAAGTGGGCTTTATTTTTTTCCCCCTTTCTCGGATGAGGAAACAAAGGCTCGAGGAGGCGAAGGCAGCTGCTCAGGGTCCCGAGGTGGGTTAATGGGGCCGGAGGAAACCCAGAACACCAGCTCCTGTCATATCGCCGGGGTGCCTCTGGTCCCCAAAAAAGCAAGAGGCCAAGTGACAGCAGCTTCTATTTATGAACCAAGCGGTGAGTTAAGTGCTTTATTTTTTCAAGTGGGCTTCACGCCCACGGGGAGCTCAAACTCATACCCTGAGATCAAGACTTGAGCTGAAATCAGGAATCCGATGTTTAATCCACAGAGCCGCCCAGGTGCTCCGAGCTAGATGCTTTAAACACATCACCTCTAATCCTTACGTAGTCCTGCAAGTTCGGCCTTTGATTTCCATTTACTGGAAGAGGCAACAGGGGCGGGGGCTCCAAAGGGTTATGGGACTTGCCCAGGGCCACGCGGGGAGTAGATGGCAGGAATGTTTAATTGTATTAAAGGGGCTGCAGCCGAACTCCTTCCTCTCCCCGCTCCCCGGTGGATATGTCACGTCCTGTCTCCTTCCATGAGGTAAGCACTCCCTCTCCACTGTGGCCCGAAGGCCCCTCTGTCTCCCATGGACAGCAGATTCCATCCCATGAATGGTGAGAGCCTTGGGGGATGTCGAAGGGCAGACGGGGCTGAGGGAAGTGCATATACCCTTGATGAGGAGGGGAGAATGGGTCAGGGGACAGTGAGGGATCAGAGAATATATTGGAGAGCAGCAAGGTCAGAGAAGGGCTTTCCCTAATATCCACAATGTTAACCCTCACCACGAAGCCCTTGGGAGATGCACCGGTGCCCCACCCCCCCACTCGGCTCCAGTTTCAGGCTACTCGGGCATCCCCTGAAGCCCGCTGTCCCCGCCCCACGGCAAGTGGGACTCTCATCGGGGAAGGAATACCACCATCGAACCCGGGCTGCAGAAGGATTCTGGAGGTGACCGGGCAGAGGGAGGGAAGAGAAGGCAAGGTCTGGTAAAACCTGCTTGAGAGGAAAAAGACAGCTCTGGAGATCAGGGAAGCTTCCTGGAAAGATGAAGCTACGGAGGCAGTATCCCCAGCTTGCAAATGTGATGGGGTTGAGGGGGGGTTGGGGGGCGGGGAGCAGAGAAGGAGCTCGTGGGCCATACCGGTCAGAGCAGCTCCAAATGCCAGAAAAGGTTTGGTGTCTCTGGGGCCAAGCTGCCCTGCCGGGTGCTCACACCACACTCCCCACTCTGCCCGCCACAGCCCCGCCCCCCATTTCAGCCATGTTTGCCTAGCACGTCTGCATGTGCATTGCCTACAAGCAGAGGCTCACCCCCTTGTCGCACCCCAAACCCCAAAAGCTCCAAGGAGAGAGTCCACCTTCCCTTAGGGCAAGCTCATCTGGAGGCAAGGCTGTCCTGATAGGAGGCTGTTTCACAGATTTTATTCATCTCATTTTATTTATACATTTCACTGCAGAAATGTTAGTGTGTCTGGTTCCGGGGGCTGCCCTGGGCATGTTACCTCTCCAAAATGGAGCAATCTTGAATTCTGCACACACCAAATCCCAAGGAATTGGAGACCATATCACGACCTGTAGTAGGGAAAGTGAATTCAATTTATTGTACCTCTCTGCAGCAGTCAGAAAGAAAACACGGCAGGGTGTCCAAGACATAAGGTTCAGTTGGAAAAAAGCACTAATTTAACCATGCAGCAAAAATGTGCAAAGAACCTATTAAGTCAGATGCTGTTGTAGGCACTGATATTAGAAATGTTAAAAAAAAAAAATGTAAAAGTACTGAACAAAGTTCTCTGCGTGCACTTTGCATAAAGAAAAGCCTGGATGGACCTACAGGAATCTGGTAACAGTCAGATCACTGGGAGAGGGATCCTGTAGGGGTGAAGGTGGACTCTGACATTTTATTTTATAGACTTTGGTATTGCTTATGTGTTTGTTTTTTCCTAACGAGCACTACAGACTGAATATTTATGTCACTGCCATATTCACCCATGAAGTCCAACCTGTTTGTTTCACAGATGGGGAGACCCATGCTCAGGGAGGACCCACAGCCCCCACAGCCTCACGTTTGGAATTGGAGCCTCGTTCCACAGACCCTTCCAGGGCTTTGCTCCTGAACCCAGGCTACCTCCAACACAACCTCCAAATGATACCCTTGATATGAAGGTGCTTTGTGAACCATATGCAGCCACTCTTTGGTGGATATAAAATTCCATATTTGGCTTTTTTTTTTTTTTTTACCAAAGCCTGCCTTCCTTCCTTCCTTCTTTTCTTTCTTCTTTCTTTCTCTCTCTCTTTCTTTCCTTTTCTTTTCTTTCCATCCTTCCTTCCTTCCTTCCCTTTCCCTCCCTCCCTTCCTTTTTCTTTCTTTCTTAAGATGTATTTATTTGTTTTAGAGAGAGAGAACATGAGCAGGAGGGGCACAGGGAGAGGAGAGAAAGAATCTCAAGCAGACTCCCTAAGAGCACAGAGACCAAGGCAGGGCTCGATCTCACGACCCTGAGATCCTGACCCGAGCCAAAATCAAGAGTCAGATGCTCAACTGACTGCACCACCCAGAAGCCCCTGGCCAAAGCTTTTCTGACCACTGAAGGGCCACTCTATTTGTTATCTGTAGTAGACATGGCAAGGGTCTTGAGATTAGGGAGCAGTTGACAGGTCGAATATAGCTGAGAGTCAGAGCAGTCGAAGTCTCTACTCTGGGGGGAGTGGACTGTGACCCCGGGTCACAGGTGACTTTCAGGAAGGGGGGTGCAGCACAGGCACTGTCCCCTGACTTGGCGAGGCAGGAGAGGAGCAGACACTCTAGTGCCACTGTGAAACAATTAGCATCCTCGGACTTCCAGCACTTGTACTATTTTTTGTGGATTTCTCTTCTCTGGCTTTTCTGCTTCCTTCCTGTTTTCTTTCTGTTCTCCAAAAGGGGAAACAACATTGCCACCCTCGGCATCGGACGAGAAGGTCCAAGTTTTGAGGGTGTGGAGGCTACCAGCCTCAGGGAGAAGCTGGGCCAGCCGTTAGGGGAGAGGCAGGGAAGACGCGGCCCGTCTGGTGAGGCTCACTGGAATCTGCGATTGCTATGACATCGGACACAATGTCACCTAAAAGTCGTGATTCCTCGCTTGAAGAAATCAGAGGCTCTGACCTCCCTGGGCGCCTATCACTGAAGGGACCCCAGGCTCCGACTCCTCTCAGCCCTCACTCATCAACGTGACCCATCTAAGCTAGCAACTCCTGCCCTCAAGATTTCATTAGGAAGTGGCTCTGACCGACCCCTTTCAGCTGGAAGGCAGGGACAGACAATAGGGTAGGCCCTGGCTCTTGCTCAGGATTGAGGGAAATGCAGAGGCTGCGTGAGCTATGGTGGGGGGCTTCCCGCTCATGCCTTCCCCACCCTCCACTGGGAAGGCTGGAGGGCACACAGCAAGGCCCTCTTACTGGGAGATTAAAACCGAAAGGGGCACGTGCAGGGGTTGCCTGGTTAATAAGGACCTCGAAAGTCCCCTGCATGGTCCAGTAAGGGCATGGTCCAGTATGGTCCAGAGGGATTATGTTCCAAACGATGATGCCCTGGCCTGGATTTCTCTGATCAAATTGGCACGCTCCCTCTGCCGTGGGGAATCCAGGGGCTTCCTGAGGGCGGCGCAGTCTCGACCCCGAGTCTCTCAGTGAGAGCCTGACCTCAGCAGAGACTCCTATTTTGGGGTTTCACACTACCCTGGGGTCCTCCCGGAGAAGCCGGTTTCAGCACATGGCCTGTGGGTCTGAGGTTTCTAAGCCCGGAGGCTGAGGCCCAGAGAAGTTGGTGTGTCTGCCCCAGGCCACACAGCTGGCAAGGAAAGAGCCCCCACGCAAGATCTCTGGTGCCAGCAAGCACCCCGACTCCTGATCAGAGGCACCCACGTCCCCTAAAGGGAGTTGTTAGGGTGGGAAGGAAAACTTAGAAAAAAAAAAAAAAAAGGTCAACTTTCCAGGGTTTTTGGTTTCTTTATTTCAAATTGATTCTTCAGAAAACCCTTTGCATGCAGGTCTAGAGGCTTTGCCGTAACAATGGAAAAAGGTCCGAGTTGGTGACCCCGCCTGCTCCTTCTCCTCCTCAAGTGCAGGGGACTAATGGGGGAAGGGGACAGGGGCATATGACCTAGAGGAGGTAGGGACCTGAGGGGTGCGTGGATGCTGCACTGGTTGCCAGAGGCAAAGAGCCCATGGGTGCCCAGCCTAGCTCTAAAGGTCAGGGGGGAGTGGCTGGGCCACAGCTGGTGGCATCCAGAGGGGTGTGGGAGGGAAAAGAGAGCCCAGACTCAGGAGGACGGATGGAGGAGCCCAGTGGGCCATGGTGGGTTGGAAACTGTCTGTGCCCCTGGGACTCTACTCCTGCTCCCCATCTCCTTCCTCCGAGGCCGCTCTGGCAAGAGGGGCTCTCCCTCCCGCCTCCTAAAGCTGAACGTCAATGTCAATGTCAACATCAATGTCAGCCGTGGTTCAGGGCAGCCTGTAAGTAAAGTGAATCCAGCTGGCAAACGGGGTAGGGGGCTGCAAGAAGGGCAAGGAGGGTGCTGCAAAGGGGGTGGGGAGGGAAGGGGTGAGGAAGGAAGTGGTGTGCACACCAGTGTAGACCCGGGACGTGGTGTTCATTGCAGCGCCCTTTACAATAGCCACAGAGTAGGAACAACCTGAGGGCCCCTCCCCGGATGAACAGACAAACAAAATGTGGTCTAACCCCTATGAGATGGAATATTGACAGCCACCACAATGAGATGGGGGGCCCTCATTCTGCCGAGTGCAAAGGGAGAGGACGCAAACAGTCCCATATCACAGGGACCCATTTACAAAGTGTCCAGAAGAGGGAAATTCACAGGGATGGCTTTGGGGGCTGGAGGAGGGGGAATGCGGCAGTTCCTGCAAAAGGTGCCGCATTTCCCTTCCGGGCGACGACCGAGTTCTGCAATTAGACGTTGGCCACCGGCGCACGTCCCCGTTCCCGTGCATGTATAAAGGGCCACATGCTTTGCCCTGTCCCCAGGGCAGAGTCGCCTCTCCAGACGTGCCCATCGTCTCGAGAAGGCAACGATGAAACGAAGCTGACCAAGAAGGTGTTCTCAAGAAAGAACAGGTGCTGTTTTAGAAGAAACAGGTGTCACGAGGAGATAGCCAAGGGGCGTGGCTTCAAACGCAGCAAACCGTGGCGCCCCCCCCCCACCCCCAACCCCGCCTCTACCTGGACTAGCTGTTTTCTCATAAAACAGATTTCATGAGGTGTCAGCTCCTCACTCCTGACATGAGCCCGGGCCTCAGGAAATCCCAGAGACGTTCATCCGGGTCATAAATGGGGCCCCGATGTGCTGTGATGAGCACCGGGTGTTATGTGCAACTGATGAATTATTGAACACTACAACTGAGACTACCGATGGGCTGTATGTTGGCCAACTGAATTTAAATAAAAATAAATACATAAGTCGGGGGGAACAACCCCCAAACCCAAGACCAGGGCTTTTCAAAGGCTGGAGCTCCCCTGAGCCACACCTTATGGAGGCCACATGGATGGCAACGTGAAGTCCTTCCCAGGGGCCCGAGGGACCCCGGGCCAGTGAAACAGGTAGCCCACAACGGTGACCAGTCAGCAGGGAGCCTTCATCTCCCTCCCCTCTCCCGAGCGCATTCTGCGCCCACCCTGGTAGGTCAGGGTTTGCAGGAGGGAAAACCGAGGCTCGGTGGGGTGGGAGGCAGGCCTGGACTGGCTCTCAGGGGTGCTGAGGTCAGAGCCAGAAGCCTCCTGGGACCGCCGTGACCCACCGGGTGGGTGCTTATGGGGGGTGGGCAGTCCCCCTCAGAGAGAAGTGTCCCCTACTGGAAAGCCTGATGACAACCTGTTAGGAAGAGACCAGGAAAGAGGCTTGCATTCCTGAGCTGAGTCCCACACTCCCTGCCTCCGTTAGGACCAGGCTGACTGGGGTGTCCCTGACCAGCCCCCACCAGGGACATGGTCCCTAAAGCCTGAGCATGTTCTGACAAGGGCGGGACCTCTGTGGCTGGACTTGAGCCCACAGCCTGGAAAACGAGCCCTGGGGGTGGGAGTTCACAGCAGTGGGTCCTGTCCCACCCACAGTCATATGGAGTGTGGGTCTCCCCATCTCCAGGGGCTCTCCCTACCCAGGAACAGAGCCACAGCCCGTTCCCTCCTGGGGCCCACATTTCTATTTCGGGGCAAGGCTGGGGGTTGGGGTGAGCCCTCCGGGCTGCGGATGCTTCCCTCCCCTGGGGCATGGATGCTCCACATTTTGGTGACCTGTGGGGGCAGGAAACTCAGGCAGGAAAATAGACCCTCCCCAGCCCCTTTATCCCTCCACACATGCCCACAGGCAGGAAGCAAATGTCCAAAAACAGAAATACTGGTCCTGCCTCAGTTTCCAGGCCCAGCCTGCCCTAGACTCCGGGTGCCCCAGGAGCTGTACCCACCTCTGCTCTGGGGCTGGATGGCCCCAGAGTGTGGAATAGGCACATTCTCCATGTCCTCCTGAGAGCAGCATGGGCCCACCCAGAATGTGTTCACGCGAGGAAGTTTTTCTGGGCCCTTCCTCTGAACCTCACCACAGATGGGTGGTTTGCTCTCCCTGGGCTCCCTCCAAATGATCTCCCACAATTTGGGGTGGTATTGACCCCACCTGGTTCCCAGAGCCGCCTGATGTAGGAGAGAGTAACCCCAGAGCCCAGTGCAGCCACGCCCACCGTCAAAGGCATCGATATTATTATGAAAAAGGCAATATATTATTCCAGGAAATTTTAGGAGTTAAGACCCACCCACAACCCCACTGATAGAACACAAATATTTCCATTTTTGGACATTTGCTTCCAGCCTGTTGACCTGAAGAGCTGTGGGCATGTGTGGAGGGAGGAGTTTTGATAAAGGGCCGGGGTGGGGGAGGGGGGTCCTGTTTTCCTCCCTGAACTTCCTGTCCCCGCAGGTCACTGAGACCTGGGGTGCCCGTGTCCCCCAGGGGAGGGAAGCATCCGCAGTCCCTGTCCCATCGGGCAACACTAAGAGGAAATCACGCCCCCACCCCGTCCCCCGTCCCCCCCCACCCCCCCCATCCCCGCCTCGAGATGGTGAGGCCCACACTCCACAGGGCTATGAGTGCTACAGGCTTTCTTTGTCGTAACATTTCACGGCTCCATACTCTGCCCTACGATGTACTTGGTCATTCTCCCTTTTCGTAGACACTGACGTGGCTTCCATTCCTTTGCTATTCACACGGGGCAGTGTCTGTCCCCACACAGGCCCCGGTGGGGCACTCAGACGTCAGCTCTGGCGCTCATCTCTGCCCAGCGGCTCTGGCTGTCCCCCCCTCCACACTGTCACCCCACCTCTGGCCATGGAGGCTTCTCTTCAACCTCCCTGGTGCTGACACCACCCCATGCCTCCTTCCTTTGTTTTACCCATCTCGGGGCTGCCGGCTCACAATGACCCTGTCCAAGAACCTTCCGTGGCTCCCCACAGACAGCCCCCTGGAGAAGAGCCACACTCTCTAGCGTGGAGACCCAGCTCCCCACCCCCAGGGCCCTGACCCCCCACCTCTCTGCCTCATCTCCCTCCACGAGCCCTTCAGTGGTCAAGCTCTGGTCAAACCAAACCACTCCCAGCTCTCTGAGGCACCCGGCTCAGCCAGGCTTCTGTGCATTTGCAAGTCCAGGGTCCCCCCTGCTCAACTGCCCCGGATCATCCCTGCCTGGAAGTGCCCATCCCCATTCCTACCTCTCTCCTAATCTGCGCTCCAGCATCAGCGCTGCCCGGCCCCCCGCCCCCAGCCTCTCCAGGTGGGATCGGGACTTGCCTGCTGCGTCTCCCTGCACGGCCGGGCACAGCTCTGTCACGCTGGAGGCTCACGACTGCTCACCATTTACCCTCAACACAAATACAGAGCTCAGACCACAGACCGCACTCAGTAAACACAGGATGGATGGATGAGGGCTGCCGGAGCGAGCCCGAGTTCTCCCCGCCTGGGGGTGTGTGGGGCTGAGGGCCCCTCTCTCTCCGGAGGCCTCCCCACCCAGGGCAGGAAGAGGGTCCGTAGGTGGCCTTACAGAGAACAGGATGGAAAATCCTGAGTGGTAAGCCATCTGCCTGCGAGGCCCTTCTCCCGAGACGTTAGAGCTAGTGCTGCATCGAAGGGAGTTGCCCTAAGAAACCAGTGAGAAGAAGAGAACAGTGCAGAAAGCCCCACTGTCCCCGAGCAGGTCTGGCTGAGACCGAAGAAGTGTTGTGATTGCTAGTTTTGATGATCCCAGAGGATATCTAGTCTTCTCCGTGCTGCTTAAGAATTTAGGGAGGCTGGGGTGGTCTGGGGGGTATATTGGATTTGATCTGTTTTCTCTCTTCTTGAAAGGTAAAGAAAGGCAAGATGTGCTCTGTGGGAAGCAGGTGTCCCTTGTAGGATATGAGACCCGCACTGACTTGAACGTAAACACACGCCAGCAGGAGGAAGCCCTTTAGACGCTCCTTCCCAGACTTCAGAACAACCCAGGGGACCGTGGCCACTGACAGCGTCCAGAGCAGGGAGGCTCTGGGATATAGCATCAGAAGAGCCCCAAGGCTCTTGCTCGGCTCTCCTGATTTCTGTGGTCAACTCTTTCTCCATGGGGTGATTTTGCTGGGTCCTTCCCAGACATCCAGGTAGCTACTGAGATGGCCCTTCTGACTTAGCCAGTGTGATCAGCCCCCTCATGGACTCCCTACCCCCAGCACGGCAGGGGTATCTGACCCTGTCTCTCTCTTGCCCTGAAGCCTGAGTGCCGAGGAGCACAAAGCCTACAAGACGATTTCAGGGAAACCCCAAGTCATTAGTCAAAAAGGTGCTTGCTGCAGGACTTCTCAGGGCCTTTACTTTGTTAATATGTTTTGTAAGTCTCCAAGGTGGAGATCTGGGCAGGAGGAGCTGCATGTGAGGTTTCCCCAGCCTGTGTGACTGTGGGACTCTCGGTCCCAGGAGCATCTCGTGAATCTGTTCCTGGGACCCCGATTTGGGAATCACTAACCAAAAGCTAAAATTCACATTCCTTATCAAAGCACTCGAAGCCTGTATAACCGGGCCTCACCTCCTTTCCCCTCACACTCTCATGGCCTCAGTACTTGGTTTTACAAAGTGCCTGTTGCCTGGAAGCTCCCTCCTCTTCTTCCATCTCCTCCCAACAGTTTTCCTGTCACCTCCTCCGGGAAGCCCTCTCCTGCTCCCCTTGTGATTGAGGATTTTCCTGCAGTTTCCCCCAGGGTAACAGCTACACAATTAGAGCTTATGGCAACATTTGCATTTCATCACGTGATTCTTTGGTTGGCCCTTAAAGATAAGCGGTAGGAAAACTTGTGCCCTCGCTCAGATGACCATTCATTCATTCACAGGGCCCTCAGGAGTGGATGCCCACCTCCCTGGAGCCCCCCGGGGGGAGAGAGGGGTGATGCACATTCTTATCCTTCCCCACAGAGGGCACCCGCTAGCACTGCTTAATCTGTTCTCTCTTTTGTGCTACTCCACCTGTTTTGTTTTTTTTTTTTGCCAAGGTATAACTGGGTTTGTATTAGTTAGGAGTGTAGATAACAGCGTCCTGGGGAGTGGGAGGGGGTGGGTGAAATGGGTGAAATGGGTGAGGCGGATCCAAAGGCACAAACTTCCAGTGATACGATTAATTAGTTGGAGACGTCATGGTGGTGACTACGATCTACAATATCGCACTGTATATCTGAAAGTGGCTAAGCGAGGAGATCTCCAAAGTTCCCTCAAGAACAACAACAAAAAAAATGTGGACCTCTGCGCGGTAATGGATGTTAATTAGACTTGCTGTGGCAATCACTTTTCAATAGGTAGCAAATCATTATGTTGCACACCTAAAATTTATATTCCACTATATGTCAATGAGGTTTCAACTTAAAAAAAAAAATACATTAAGGGTGCACCTGGCTTGCTCAGTTGGTGGCGCGTGTGACTCTTGATCCCAGGGTCATGAGTTTTGAGCCCCGTGTTGGACGTGGAGATTAAACAAACAAACAAAAAAAATTAAGAAAACTAAAAAGATGAGAGTAAGAGAGCTGCAGGGGCGCCTGGGTGGCTCACTCGTTAGGCATCTGCCCCCTTGGCTCAGGTCATGATCCCCGGGTCCTGGGATTGAGCCCCGCATCAGGGTTCCTGCTCAGCAGGGAGTCTGCTTCTCCCTCTGTCCTTCATTCTCTCTCTCCCTCTCTCTCTCTCAAATAAATAAATAAAATCCTAAAAAAAAAAAAAAAAGAAGAAGAGAAGAGTGTTGGCTTAATGAAAAAAGCAAAACCATGTTATTCTCTCCTATGGGGAAGTGCCTTTCCTCTCTTGTTGGGGGAGGGGCGGGGTTCCTCCAGAGCGGTCTGTTCATCCTTTGGCAGCAAGGAGTTGCATGTCCTGTGCTTAATGAGGCTGTGGGATGGACACACACAGGTGGCACGGGCAGGGACAGCCATGTCTGGCCCTCCTGACCCTTTTGGAAGTAGAGCCAGGCAGCCCAGGCCAGCACACCGGTAAGCTCTCCATTTGGGCTAATCCCAAAGGCTCCCATAGAGGGCTTCTCGGCCCCGGGGAGCCCGCGGGGGCCCGTGCATCCTGCCAACCCCTGTACTCGCCCTGGCTTTGTGGGATCCGGACCTTTGAAATGCAAGTTCAGTAATCCCTGTCAGGGCAAAGGACGGCCTCGGATTCTGAGGACATGGTTTGGGACCCACGGATATTCTCAGCCCAGTCTTTGCATATCTATGAGCAGGTGACTCCATAATTTATCATCCAAATCAAGATACATATATTTTAAAGACTTTACGTATTCATTTGACAGACAGAAAGAGAGTGCACAAGTGGGGGGGAAGGGCAGAAGGAGAGGGAGAAGCAGACTTCCTTCTAAGCAGGGAGCCCAATGCGGGGCTCGATCCCAGGACCCCGAGACCACGACCTGAGCTGAAGGCAGATGCCCAACCGACTGAGCCACCCAGGTACCCCTAAACCAAGATATTTTAAAAGAGGAAGAATACACATCAATTGGGACTGTCCCAATATGGTGGCACATACAGTCCTCTTAGCTATGGCCAGGTTGGGGAGGTCAGTGAGGAGCAGGGAGGCATGGCACTCAACGGAAGATCTCCTATCTGTGGACTTCAGGCACCGTGCATGCAGCCTTCCCTGGCCAGATGCATTTTCTTCTCAGGCACGAAGGGGTATCCATGAAAAGGAACAGTTGATATCATCCATTCTAACCAGCTGTCCTCCCAAGGATCTTCCAGCCCAGATACTCACCCTGGTCCCACCCACAAAGTGCACAGGGCTTTGTAAAGCAGAGACCACTCAACAGAGGGCCCTGCAATGCTGGGCGCACCCCCAGCCACCTGTGGGCCATGTCATGGTAGCTGCCGTCCTGCACTCAGGAAGGTTCTTAAAACTTCTTGTTCTGACAAGGATGCCAAGACAATTAAATATGGGAAAGAATAGTCTTTTCAACAAATGAGTCCAGGACAACTAGACACTCATATACAAAAGAATGAGGTTGAACTCCTACCTCACACTATATCCAAAAAATTAACTCAAAATGGATCATAGGCCTTAATATAAGAGCTAAAACTATAAACATTCTAGAAGAAAACAGGTGAAATCTTAGTGACCTTCGAGTAGGCGATATTTCTTAGATAGGACACCAAAAACACAGGCAACCAAAGAAAAAAATGGATATATTAGATTTCATCAAAATTAAAAAAACAAAAACAATTTTTGTGCTTTAAAAGATACTACCAGGGGCACCTGGGTGGCTCAGTCGTTAGGCGTCTGCCTTCAGCCCAGGTCATGATCCCAGCGTCCTGGGATCGAGCCCCGCATCGGGCTCTCTGCTCAGCAGGAGGCCTGCTTCTCCCACTGCCATTTCCTCTGCTTGTGTTCCCTCTCTCGCTGTGTTTCTCTC
The DNA here is from genome assembly GCA_028646535.1 of Procyon lotor. NCBI lineage: Eukaryota > Metazoa > Chordata > Mammalia > Carnivora > Procyonidae > Procyon > Procyon lotor. The sequence continues at coordinate 122,890,740 of CM053607.1, read as the reverse complement.
TGTCAAATAAATAAAATCTTAAAAAAATAAATAAAAGATACTACCAAGGAAGTGAAAAGGCAACCCAGTGACTCGTATCTGGAATATATAAAGAGCTTTCACAATTCAACAATACAACACAAGCAGAACAGTTAAAAAACAGAGAGGCTGGCTCAGTTGGTGGAGCATGCGATTCTTGATCTCCAGGTCGTAAGTTTGAGCTTCACCCTGGGTGCAGAGATTACTCAAAAATAAAACCTTTAGGGGCGCCTGGGTGGCTCAGTGAGTTAAAGCCTCTGCCTTCGGTTCAGGTCATGATCTCAGGGTCCTGGGATCGAGCCCCACATCGGGCTCTCTGCTCAGCAGGGAGCCTGCTTCCCCCTCTCTCTGCCTGCTTCTCTGCCTACTTGTGATCTCTCTCTCTGCCAAATAAATAAATAAAATCTTTAAAAAATAAAATAAAATAACATAAAGTCTTTAAAGAAATAGAAGATTTGAGTAGAAATTCCTCCAAAGAAGAAACACAAATGGGCAATATAAGCAGATGAGAAGATATTTGACATCGTCAGCCATCTGGGAAATGCAAATCGAAAGCCGTAGTGAGGTACCACTTCATACCCACCAGGATAGCTGGAATCAGAAAGGCAGATAGTAACAAATGCTGGCGAGATGTGGAGGCATTGGAACCCTCACACACTTCTTTGTGGGAATGCAAAATGGGGCAACAGCTTCGTAAAACGGTCTGGCAGTTCCTCGAATGCTTAAACGCAGACTCTTAACCTGACCCAGCAATTCCACTCCCAAGTGTTGACCCAAGACAAATGAGAAACTGTCCTCCCAAACACCTGTACACACGTGCTCATGCAATATTTTCCCAACCTGGGAAATTCCCCAATTTTCACCTAGCCGAAAAAGTAGGAATAACCCGAATGTCTGGCAGCTGATAAATGGATAAACACAACGTGGTCTGTCCATACAACGGAATATTGTTTGGCAATCCAAAGGAACGAGGTACTGATTCTCGCTTGGACTCATGCAAGGGTGAACCTTGCAAAGATTCCGCTACGTAGAAGCCAGTCACTGAAGACGACAGACTGGATTACACACTTGCACTCCTAAGAAAATGTAGAACAGGGAGTTCTACAGGGCCAGAAGGTAGGTTAGTGGTTGGTTGCTCGGGGCTGGAGGGCCAGTGACTACTCCTGTGTGTGGGGGGGGTTCTTTTCGGGGGTGATGAATCATCCCAAAGCGGGTTTTGGTGATGGATTTACCACTCTGTGAATAGACTGAAAACCACCGGAATATGCACTTGATCTTGTTGAACTCGTTGACCTCGTTGAACAGTGAGGGATGATATCCCAGTAAGGCTGTTAACAGAACAAATCCCATCTGCGAGGCTCAGCTAGCACCACCCTGCTCTGGCCCACAGGAGTCTCAGGACACATTCGCCTTGTATCTTTCCAACAACACGCCCACCGCATTTCCATCTTTCTCCTAAAAACCAAAAGAACTGAAATAAAAAAAAACCAAAAAAACAAAACAAAAAAAAAAAACAAAAAAAAACCCCAAAAGAACTGTAGGACGCATCTTAAAACAAACAAACCCCAAACGGGATTGTTGGCGGACATACACCCCCATGCACTAACCCCAGGCCCATGAGGAATTTTTAATAAAGGTAGAAGCCAAAACAAGTGGAAGTTACAAGTTCTCTGTCTTCTTACTGCAATCCAAGGCCACGGGACGGCGGAACAGAAGCGGGACAACAGAGCTGATGTTTATGTGGACAGAGCAGTCCTGGCTGGCCTTCTGGGACAAGGGAAGGGAAGCCACACCGCCCTCAATCCCCCTTCATCTGGCACTTGCCACCGCCACCTGTCCCTGGAACTAGATCACTCATCTGATAAGAGGATGACCGCCAAGATGTGACCCTGGGCAGGACGTAGGAACCGCTATCCCCATAAGAGGTGGGTCGCTCATGGGGAAAAACCTGTGTGCAAGGGGGATCGGTGACGGAGGTTCTGGGCTTGGTCAATCGGCCTCTCCTCATTTATTTAAAGAAGCCCATCCCGAGCTTATAACATCATTTTTAGAATGTTTCCTGCCCCAGAGGAGCAGGGTTTGGAAACAGAGTTGTGTCGAGAGATCTTCAGGGTCAAAGAAATAAAGGGATATCGATTTGGCAACCGGAAGTCCGGTCGGGCCCCAAGCAGGGTGACCTCGGCATGCTCCAAATCTAGGCATCCAAGCCAGAAGTCCAGATAGCTACAAGAGGGGATACACAAGGCTGACGATTGCCACCCGGGGACAAACTGCAGGTGCCCGGTCCGCCAAGCAGGGGCCCCACCCCTAATCACCGCAGCTCCCCACGCCATATGGAGCATTTCTCAGAGCCTTGCCCTCCACCAGCTTGCCGGATGCTTGAAACACCCACTGGGGCATCTGGGTTTTGGAGAGGACAAGAGCCTGAGGACCCTGGCGGGCCAGAGAACAGCTCACACGCAGGTCTTCTAACCCTACACCCTGTCCCATTAGGTGATTTAGTCCGAAGTGTTGGTCCAACATTTGGCCCAAGATGCCTTGGCACTAATCCCGGGGCCAGGAACTGATAACAGCTTAATTAATCAAGACTCTCTCCCTTCTTTTCAACCACCATCCCCAGGACGCCAAAGGGTAGGAGGACCCACCACTACAACCACCTGGCCCACCGTGGTGGGCGGGAAAGGAAAGATGGGACAGAACCCCTTGTCCCAAGGCAGGAGAGGTGCAGTGTAGACAGGCCATCAACACTCGCAGTGCAAGGAGCTGAGGGCAGAGGCTGGGGCACCATCCGGGAGGAGGCAGGAAGGACCTCAGATGTGCCTGAAGGAGACAAGGCTGGCACAGGCCCAGTCATCATCTGTCCCGTAAGTCCGGGAGCACAGGGCTGCGGTGGGCGGGGCATCTGGAACATGAAGCTCCGCCCACTTCTCCCAGCTCACTGCCCGGAGGTCTCCCAGGGACAAACCCATATTCCCCAGGTCAGGGACCCTTCTGCTCCAAGACACGAATTCGGCAAAGCCTCAGGGTTCTGGCCTGCATGCGGCCCTCCGGGCTGCCCTAAGGCCCATGTGGCCTGGAGGTTCACATCTTTAGAGAAACAGGGAAAAAAGCCCTAACTAGCATTTCTGGCTCAAAGCTTTGCCCCCTGTCCCCTGTGCCCATCTCAACAGCGAGAGGCGGAGGATGTTGGCAGCCCTCCCCCCCTCTTGGGCTCCCAAAGGGGAATGTGAGGCCTAGGGAGACGAAATGGCCCCCTGAGGATACAAGCTGACCGTAAATGCAGCGGGGCTGGAAATTACAAGCCCCCAGGTCCTGGGCAAGGGCTGCAGGGCTCCCTGTTGCAGAGTCGTGTCCCCAGTAAACAGGTGTGTTAAGGCACAGATATTAAAAAAAAAAGCTGCTTGGGGCTCTTGGCCCCGCCCACCCCAGCTGGGGCTCCCCCCCATCCCCCTTTGCTCCATCAGGCTCTCCCCCCTCACTGGCCAGTACCCCGGGCTCCTGCCCAGAGCTGCTTGGCGTGGACTTCAAAGGAGCAGGACAGCTGAGCATCTGGGGCCTGCCTGGTGTGCGCTGAGGGGACGTCAGCGATGCTGCGCGTTGGGGCCACCTGTCCGACCAGCGGAGGCTTTCGGGACCCAGCCCTCCCGACAGCTCCACCCGCTGAGCCCCCCTGCTCTGTGCCAGCTGTGCACACAGTGTCCAGGATGGGATCCCAGAACTTCTGCCACGCACGCGTCAGGCTGGCGGGACCACCGAGGGCCCGTGGATAAGACAGCCTGGCCATTTATAAAACCCGAACTCGGGGCAAGTCAAGTCAGCGAGTATCTCTGCACCGCAGCTTTCTCGTCTGTGAACTGGAGCTAATAATGCTGATACTTCGGGGCTATTTGTAGAAATTAAGTCAGGTGACACATGGAAGGGCCTGGAACAAGGGAGGGCTTGATAAATGTCACTTCCATCTTCCTCAGGCCCCCGGGGGGCATCGGTCACAAAACCTGGCCTGAAGTCCGGCTCTGCTCCTTATCAGCTGTGTGACCTTGGACAAGTCCGTTCCCCACTCTGTGCCTTCGTTCCCTGGCCCGAGACGTGGAGAAAACTGTACCTCTTGCCTGTCACCTGATTGTCGTGAGGATTCAAGTGGCAGGCATAACAATGACTCCCCGGAAATACCCATGATACCCATGCCCTAATCCCCTGACCCGGGGAATATCCCTCCCCTCCGTGATGTACAGAGTCCCTCAAAATCCATGCCCACCCCAAACCTCTGAACACGACCTTATTTGGAAAGGGTCTTCGCAGGTGTAAGCAGTAAAGATGAGGTCATCCTGGATCCGGGTGGGCTAAATCCCATAGGATTGGTGTCCTTATAAGGAGAGAGAGAGACACACACAGACCCACATACAGGGAGACAGCTGCGTGAGGACAGAGGCGGGCATTGCAGTGATTCAGCTCTAAGCCAAGGAATGCCAAGGACTGCTAGCAACCTCCAGAAGCTAGGAAGAGGCAAGGAGGGGTTCGCCCCTAGAGGTTTGGGAGGGAGAATGGCTCTGCCAACACCTTGATTTGGCACTTCGGGTCTCCAGAACAGAAAATAAATTTCTGTTGTTTAAAGCCACCAAGTTTGGGGCGCCTGGGCAGCTCAGATGGTTAAGCGTCTGCCTTCGGCTCAGGTCGTGATTCCAGGGGTCCTGGGATCGAGTCCCGCATTGGGCTCCTTTCTCCCTCTCCCTTTGCTGCTCCCCCGGCTTGTGCTCCCCCTCTCACAAATAAATAAATAAAATCTTCACCAAAAAAAAAATAAAAAATAAAGGCACCAAGTCTTTGGTATTTGGTTGTGGCCCTGGGGAACTAATGTATAGGACAAAAGGCACTTTGCAGATGGGATTCAATCAAGCAGAGCATGATGGGACAGATTATTCTAGGTTATCCCGGTGGATCTGAAGGAATCACAAGGGTCCTTATGTGAAGTAGGGGGCAGGAGGTCAGAGAGAAGGTGATGTGATGACAGAGCAGACATTGGGGTGATGTGGTCAAGAGCCAAGGAATGCGGCTGGCTTCTAGAAGCTGGAAGAGGAATGGATTCTCCCCACGAGCCTCCTAGAGAAACCCGCCCTGCTGACTCCTTGATTTGAGCACCATGAGAGCACCTGTTCTGGAACTCTCTCTCCCATAAGAGAATCAATATGTGAGCCCCCATGTCTGTGGCAGTTTGTAATGGCAGCCCCAGAAAATGAACACGTACCCCAATAGAGCTGGGGTACAGTGGAGGCATCCATTCCACCCTGATGGGTCTACCGGGCTGTTCCACCATCCGGGAGGGTTTGCTGAGAAACGCAGAGCCTCACCCAGACCTTCCTGTGGAAGGAGGAGACGGATGTCAAGGAATCAAGGAATCAGGGAGAAGGTGTCCCAGGGGGAGGGGAAGGTGTGGACGAGGCCCTCGAGATGTGAACCAACCAGCATTGGCCACGTGGGGCCTCACTGTAGGCCCTCCCGGGACTGCCACTGGGTAGGGGGTGAGGACCTAATGCTGCAGTGGGTCAGATTTCTGTTTTAGAAGAAGAAAAACATTCTCGGGCACTGTGCGGTGGGTCCTCGGGTGATGATCCATGGAGAGAAGCCAAAATCATTACAACATAAATAGTGACGACTAAGCTAACCCTTTCTTTTCTTTCTTTCTTTCTTTCTTTCTTTCTTTCTTTCTTTCTTTCTTTCTTTCTTTCTTTCTTTCTTTCTTTCTTTCTTTCTTTCTTTCTTCCTTCCTTCCTTCCTTCCTTCCTTCCTTCCTTCCTTCCTTCCTTCCTTCCTTCCTTCCTTCCTTCCTTCCTTCCTTTCTTTTTTAAGGATTTATTTATTTGATAGAGAGAGACAGAAGAGAGGGAACACAAGCAGGGGGAGTGGGAGAGGGAGAGGCAGGCTTCCCACCGAGCAGGGAGCCCAATGAGGGGCTTGATCCTAGGACCCTGGGATCATGACCTGAGCTAAAGGCAGACACCTAACGACTGAGCCACCCAGGCACCCCTAAGCTGATCTTTTCTAAGATCAGCCACAGTGAGACATACCTGGGTGTCAGCACCAGCCCCTGTGCCCACTCGTCCTGTCTTATCTGTGGTGGGCAGTGTCTGGATGACCCCTGTGCGTTGTAAATGCACCTGCTGTTCAAGGAGGGTTTTGTGACGGTAAATCATGTGATGCAAATCCACGGCAGGATTGTAAACCTTGTCGAAAGACACAGACTTGAGGGGCACCTGGGTGGCTTCAGTTGGTTAAGCATCTGCCTTGGGCTCAGGTCATCACCCCAGGGTCCTGGGATCGAGCCCCACATGTTGGGCTCCTTGCTCAGCGGGGAGCCTGCTTCTCCCTCTCCCTCGGCTCCCTCTCTCGCTTGCTCACTCTCTCAAATAAAAAAATTAAATCTTAAAAAAAAAAAAAAAAAAAAGACACAGACTTTCCCAAAATGGAAGATGGTGAAATTGGAGAATTGCTTAGATCCAGAGATGGAACGGATTCTGCTGAGTGAGCCCAGCAGCCGCCCAAGAAGGGAAGCAAGCCAAGGGGAAAGGCCCCATGGCCTCTCCAAAAGAGTGATTCAAGTGCAAAGAAGATTAAGAAAGACTTATGAGGAAACTGATTAATGGCAGCTCCTGAACGCTGGTGCACACCTCTTTCTCTAGATCTGCTTTTCTACAGGACATGGGCTCCAAAGGGCAGTAGTAATGTTTTCATCTTTGTATCGCTGGCCCCTAGGCAGCCTGGTGTGCAGGGTCTGTTAGGCAGATGAATGAAGAAGATACAGAAAAACAACTGTGTTTTGTGTCTCTCACTGGGATGTTTGCTCAGTTATGCTCAGAGGGTCCGAATGAGGTGGCACAGTGGGGGAGGGGAGTCCTGGGCCTGTGGACTCAAGCTCTCTTGCTGGGCCGAGCGAGTATGCCTGAAGAGCAGGGCAAGGCTGTGCAGAGAGGGAGGCTCTTAAGCAAGTGAGGGGCCCAGCAGGCATGGCACGTGGAAAGGGAGGAAAATCCTGAAAGCAAAATGACTGCTGGGAGTATGCTGTCTCTCTCTAAGAGATCTCCCCAGGGGGCCTAGCTGAGGAGCTGAGGTTGTGAGCAGTCAGCATGGAGGAAGGAGAGAGGTCAGTAGGCAAAGGAAAGGCTGGAAGCAAAAGAGGAACCAAAAAAGATTAAGACCGAAACAGAGAATTCCGGAGGATACGAATTAACTGCTGGACCCAGCCATGCCTGAAGCCCGGAAAGTCTTTAAGTTTCTTTAGCCAACACCTTCTGGTTTTTTGTTGAAGCCAGCCACTCTCACTTGCAACTTAACGGTCTCTTTTAGCTGATCTCTGGGCAGGCGGGAGGGAGGGGCTGGCAGCAGGCCTAAGGCAATGGCGGGCCACGGGAAGGCCTGAAAACCTGGACTGTCTCCCTAGTTGTTTGTTTGTTTGTTTAAGATTTTATTTATTTATTTGACAGAGAGAGAGATCACAAGTAGGCAGAGAGGCAGGCAGAGAGAGAGAGGGGGAAGTAGGCTCCCTGCCGAGCAGAGAGCCCGATGCGGGGCTCGATCCCAGGACCCCGGGATCATGACCTGAGCCGAAGGCAGAGGCTTTAACCCACTGAGCCACCCAGGCGCCCTGTCTCCCTAGTTTTAAGACAGCCCTGCTCAAGGGCGGGGGGCAGGGTAAGGAAACCCGCAAACAAAAGCATAAACCAGAGATGGCTTAAAACTGGAGCATCAAAGGGAGGCTCACCAAAGGGGGCAGATGTGTAGGGCTGCCGTCCAAACATACTTAACCCAAAAACGACTAGAGAAGGTATTAAAGCATTCACCAGCTTTCAGCTGGTCTCTCAGGGAAAACTTACTGACATGATTTTTAACAAAATTACACTAAGTTCTCCTCTCCCTTTGGTTCATCTGTCTCGGGATCGACCCCACGGCCAACTCCAGGGTTCTGGGGAACGGGGCTTGGGCCTCATGCACAGTGGAGTTAATATTTGTGAATGAACTAAAAGAGTCAGGGCCCAGCTGGAATGCTTCTTTTTTTTTTTTTTTTTTTAAAGATTTTTTTATTTATTTGACAGAGAGAAACACAGCGAGAGAGGGAACACAAGCAGAGGGAATGGTAGCGGGAGAAGCAGGCTTTCCGCCGAGCAGAGAGCCCGATGCGGGGCTCGATCCCAGGACCCTGGGATCTGACCTGGGCCGAAGGCAGACGCTTAACGACTGAGCCACCCAGG